>QUSF01000003.1:25758906-25908774 GCA_003676055.1 Chloebia gouldiae | reverse complement strand
ATCTATCTATCTATCTATCTATCTATCTATCTATCTATCTATCTATCATCTATCTATCTATCTATCTATCTATCTATCATCTATCTATCTATATCTATCTATCTATCTATCCATCCATCCATCTATCCATCCATCCAATCTCTGCTGTTGTTTTCATTTTCCAACCTGTCTCTTTCTAAAAGACAGCTTTTTTATATCCTTAAGACAAGCTATTTACACAGCTTCACAATGGCTTACACTTCTTGTGTTTGAAAAATACTAATTCCCTTTTCAAAGAAATGAAAACTCAGACAGAAAGTGGTATCATGTCCTACAGGCCTCATATGAGGCCTCGATGATTTGAAGTACTTAAACTAAAGTCCTCTCTAGAATGGAAAACTAAACTCTTCCTGTCCAATGCAGCTCACAAATGAAAAGATCCTTCTGATTTTATGGTGCTCATTAAGAAACCCATCAATTCAAATCTCATTGATAAAGGTTGAACTATATGTTCCTTTTAAAGAGCTGCCACCTCCACTCAAATACTCATCAGCATCCTTAAATAAATTTATTTCTCATTTGAATCAGGAGAACTGGAACCACTTGATGACAAATATAGGCAAACATGGGGTGGGGGTGTCCCTGTTAATTCAACCACAAATATCAGATACTTTCTATTTAACCTCTCACCCTTTCAGCTTCCTGGGGTGATGTGAGCTAAGGAAAACAGGAACCATTACCTATTCACCTCACACTTATTATTGTTAATAATAATATTATGGCATATAAAACTGCCAATCAGAATGTGCACTGGAATAACACTTATTCCATTAAAATAATACATGAGTGTCCTGGCTGTGGTTGATACATATAATCAGAACCTTGAGAATACAAAGCTTAATTTTTTTTAAATCACTGGAATGTTAGTTATTGTTATTTTTGTCAATGGAGTTGAATTTTATGGTCATTTTCCACTTGTTTTCAATCTAAATATTTCTTATTAATATGTGGGAATGCCAAGCCTTTTGTCAGATTTTGACACTTTCAGCATGTTACACATTCATACACCTATTATGAACTTTTATAACCAGCCAGCCTGTGAAAGCAACTTTTTGTCAAAAAAGCTTGATTCTTGTTAAACCTGCCTTAAGAGAGAGATAGAGAGATCTTATAGAGAGAGCAACTTGGTGCAAGGATTTTGTCTTTAATTCAGTGGGAGAAGCATCCTGCTGTTTTAATGAATAACCACTAATGACTGCCATACTAGCAGATATTCATTTCAGTGGGAGCTACTTGTCTCCTAGGCTGACATTTAATATCTGTTAAAAGGAATCACCTGCTGACTGACTTCAGCAAAAGCATTACATTATGACTTCAGCCAAACTTATTGGTAATAATTCTCCTTGAAAACATCTTTCAATCAGCAGTTTGAAATGCTGAAAACAAGGCAAAGTTTGATTTGGCAAAATTAGAATGCAGTAGAACACAGAAGAGGGGAAAAGCCTCATTTTCTACACTGCACATAATTTAAGAGATCTCCTAACAGAAAGCATCCTGCCCTGATAGTGTTGCAGATAAATTCTGCACTTCCATGTCACTTGTGACTGTGTCAATGGAGAGTCTCTTGCTCAGATAACAGGAAAAACAACTGCCTTGTCCTGTAAGAAGCAAAGAACATGCATTCACAGCACAGTATAACTGTTTATATCAAATGAGCAACTCTGGGTTATACCAGTTTTTGTTCATCTTTCTATTACACTCAAAGTATTACTCCAGTCTTAACCTGTATTTTTTTTCCTTACTTTTGTAGTTTGCATTCAGCCTTACTTTAAACATTTCCTCTGCTCTGGCTGCTAAGAAGATGCATTACACATTTACATGTCTAAATCTACAACTGTAAGTTTAAGACTTCAAACGGAGGATATTTAATTTTTGTGATGTACCTAATTTCTTTTCTGCTTTTTGATGCAGTCAAAACCATCCTACTCCTATAATGTAGAAGCTGGCATTGGCTTTTCAACTGAGGCTATCCTGCCCCTAGAACTGTATTTCTACACCTTCAGAGTCTGATGCCCAGGATTTCTTACCATCTGCCACAAAAAGGCTATCACAGTTAATTTCCCTGTTTCCATCTTAGAACAAGGACAGTAAAAAAGAAAAGACTGCTATAATCTGGACAAGATAGCCCAGTACTTTGCAATGAAAGGAGAAAAGTTACCTGAATTATGAGGAATCATGTTGAATAGCACTTTTTCTAGTTTGGCAGAAGATGAAGGATACAGGGCTTCCAAATATGAGGGAAATAACTCAGTAATAATTGTTATGTTTTAGAAGTGAAAGATATCACAACTGAATTCTATCTTTCAATTTCTTTTTCAAGAAAGATTCAATTAGCCAGGTTTGTGAACTTTAGTGATGACTGTAATAGGATTTACTTATTTTGAGGTTTTATTTGTTTGTTTTACCTTTTGTCCACTCATTATGTCTCTCTTCCCTAAAGGAGCAACAGGGTGAGATGAATTTCTGTGGACCAGGGATCAGGCATTTCCTCAATTCTTATCTGCTCAAGGCTACCAGGTTAGGCAGGTAGGAGAGTCACAGGAAGGACTGTGTGCTGCTGGGTGCACACAGCACAAACCAAAGGCTACAGTGTGTAGTTTGCTGCCACTCAGAAAGCCACAGAGCTGGCTGGAAATGAGAACCTTCCACAAAGGTGGGTAAAAATAATGCTATTACTGCTTCCCCTGACTTACTCTGAGTTTTCCACTTTAAACAGTTCTCTTGATAGTTTTCTTTGAACTGTGTTTCCAGTGAGTCTGTATAAGCATCAACATAAAACATTTCCCCTGAAGTGTATTTTTTCATTGCTATGCCCTTGTTTAAAACTCATATTTAGATTTTATTCATGCTACCACAATGCTAATAGGATTTTAACCCACTTTGCACTGTCATGAATGATGACAAAATAGCAAGCAGTGATAAAATATCTCAATAGATAGGATTCCTAGGAAACTAAGATTGCATAAGCATTTTTATAATCAAAATTTTAAATTAATATATAAATAAAAAGAAAATTGTTGCAAGAATTTTTCTTTCCCATGATGGTTCTAATGGGATCTCCTCTGAGAATTCGCTCTTATCATTGGCCAGAAATCTGCATGAATGTCCTCTCCATATTACTATGCATTGTAATAATCTCCTGCTGTTCTGTTCCAGCTTAAGAGGCAAATGGGAAACTAAATAATAACTTTTATACAGATATATATATATATAACAAGTTTTCCTTTCTATCAAATTTTAAGAGGTGAATTTCTTGGAATTTTGACATAAAATTGTGCCAGTGAGTCTGTTTTTTATTTAGAACATATGAAACTATATATAAAAACCCCAGAGGAATAGTGCAAGTGAAAGGCTAAATTCCATTTCTGGGACATGTTGTTTCTTATTTTAACTTCATTTCCCTAATAAGAGTTGAAAACGTTCTTAATGGGCTTGACATAAATACGTTTTCCTGAGTTAGAACAGCAAACCATACATAAATATTTTTTAAACTAATGTACCACAAAAGACCACTTTCTAAATTGGATTGAACTAATCGTGTCCATGATATCTTTTAGTATAACAATAGTTGTTTCAGTATAGCTTAAACAAACATACAGTGTGGTAGGGTTCTATTTGATTGTTTCAAATATTTTAGGGACAGAAATTCTCATGTCTGAATTCTTGTCTAAGAAAAAAATCACAAAGCTTTATTGTAGTACCAAGTTCAGCTTGAGGATAATCCTTTAGATAAACAACCAGCATTGATGTTAAGTGTGCAAAAGTGAAAAATTGTTCTCAATTATATAAGGATATTTTACCAATACTTTTGAAAATATGAACCCTTTTCAGTATTTAACTGACTAGTTCTAAACCAGACCTTGCTGTACTGCTGTATTTATATACTGCTAGACTAAAAGCTGACAATTATCTTTTTCCAGAAGCTTGATCCTGTGCTAACTCCCTCAAGTCATCACTAAAAGATCCCTTGGAAAAAATTAACAACATTCATTTTTCTCACCTCTCAAGGTAGGTGAGGCTCACCAGGGAGTGACCCTGGACCACCCCGACTATTCCTTCAGGACACCTTCGACTCTGGAGAAAGGGCTGGCTCATCTCACACAGGAAAGGAAGGCAGAACTGGAAATACTCTGTGTATGAGGCCAGACTCCATCTCGTGCAAGGCCTAGTTCAGTGTTGTTTCACTGCTTAAAAAAGAAAAAAATGGGTGGTGTGAGTTATTATTCAGTGTGTTGGGAAGTGATCACAAATGTGACTTATTTTCACATGCTCTTTTCAGAGTTTTTACTCTTCTTGTTCTTTTGGTTCTTGTAAATTATAAGATTGTGGGGTTTGCAACAGATGAGGAAGAAAGCTATTCTTCATTCATACATCACGAGTAGGAGGTAAGTGGAAAAAGGCAGATCATTTCTCAGGCACTTTAGCAGATCATTAAATGGTAAAATTAAATATTGTTCTAAATTACAAAAGCTGATAAGAGAGCAGGAAAAAATAATGAATCTATATTTTCTGCAAAATCTAAATGTCAGAAAGTTTCCCTAAATTTTACTGAATATTTCAGATTAATGGGGTTTTTTTTTCTGTTTTAAAGTACAATATATAACAGAGTTAAAGCAAGTAGCACCTAACTAACGAATCTACACAATGTACAAGAGAGAAAGAAACTCAGTGTGAGAATGAATGACAACAGAAGAAGCACTTGGATATTTACCAGCAACAAATTAAATGCTCACATTTAATGCTCACACATTGTTCTACAGCCCACTTCTCTGCTGAAGTACACTATCTTACACGATTTATCTTGTGCAATTCTTCCTGACACTAGGATTTTGATCCAAAACCTGCTAAATCCAGTCTTAATCTATATATTCACTGAAGATCAGGCCTTATACAAGCAGAAAGCAGAAAAGGCTTCTGAATTTCTTGCAACACTTGCATTGTAAAGGCATTTCAATCTGTAGGACAAAGACCCCCAAAAGAGCCATCTATGATTTGCAGTTTCCAATAACTTGCTGTAGGAGAGCAGGAGAGCTCTGCATCTCATTTTTTTTTTATATTTGTGTAGTCTTCTCTTGAGAGCAATTCCCAACATGAGCAACACTCCCCTATTTTCATAACATTTCAGAAATGTGCTGGCCTATTGCCCCTTCCACCTCTCTGTCCTCAGGGCACTGTTCAGCTCAAATTGTCCTGCTGAGAGTGAATTAAGCCCTGAGCACTTTGCTATCAATATATTAGCTAAGATCCACATGTTATAACTCAAGCATGGAAAGTCTCTATCCTGCAATGCTACTATGCCCCTGGGCTTGCAGCTAAGCACTTTGCCATCTCAAGCACTCCTTCCATTAGCTATGAAGCTTGGGGTGCTTTGGTGATTTTTTTTCCTCCCTTTTCTGATGGTTTGTGCCTTTGTCTTGCTGTTATTTTCCTCTTCAGCTTCTGGCATCCTTCAGCTATGGAAAGACACAGATTTGTTTAAGTGCAGTAAGGCTGTTGCTTCCAATGAATAGCTTGCAGTGCTGAAAATATGAGAGTCTCAAAATGCTCTACTAGTGAAACTTTCTACAGTCAGCTGCCACATGGGTCTAATACCACCAGCGTCGCTTTTTATGTTCTTCCTCAGAGTTTGTATACTTTGAAAAGTGCCATAACTCTTCTCTCCTTCTCAAGTGTGGCTGGCAAAATTTCAAAAGCCTGGATCTTTTTTAGTTAGAAAGCTGGAATCTAGGAAGAATGCACACCAAGAACAATAGTTTGGTTACATATTCAAAGTATATTTTAACCAAGGGCTCTCTGCATGTTTTGCAACCATTAATTACTCATTCTGTGAGGCACACACACATCAGGGTCTAAATTATACAGCTGAGGAAACTGAGGTTCAACAAATATCAAGGCCGAGCATTTACAGAGGCTGGTTACTCACCAGTTCCAACAAATCAGAATTAAAAGCATTGAGTACTTCCAAATACCTTCCTGCAGATCTATCCATAAAAAGCACTGGAAGCAAACCAAGAGCTCTAATTCCCAGCCCTATGTTCATTATTTTTCCCATCAGTAAAAGAAAATGACAGTGGTCATGATACTTGCCTCTATCCATTTAAGAGATCTTCAGTTACTGACCATGGCCAAATCACCTACTGCAACAGCTGTCAGCACAGACTAGCCAATGCTTATCATATACTGTAACATTTCTCTGTTTTCAAGAAGAAGCATCAAGAGACCGAACTCCACGATTCAAGAAAACAGAAAAGTTAAATCCTGTCCAGTGAAAAGAAACAAACAAAACTCTTCAGTTTCTCTCTCTGAAAGTATTCCATGTTGGTGGCAAAACACTCTGCTTGAAATTCTGCATCTAACAATATTTCATGATAGGGGAGTTTCAAGGGTAGTTTCTTCTTTTAAAGATAAGACAATTCTATGTTGATCTTAAGTGCTTTAAGAAAGAGGTAAAAGTCAGAGCAAAGTCCTCTCTTGCTGCCTGAGCATTGGAGTGTGATCTGCTCCAGTCTTTTCTGTGGTAAGACATATTTGCTTGGAATAAAGCCTGGAGTTTATTTGCTATTCACATGATGGAAGAATCCTTTGTATTTGTAATCATAAATATTGGGGCTCACAACATCCTTTTACATCACTTTCTTACATGCTGTATGATGTTTTTTCCCAGATTTTACACTCTGATTTTCAAGCAGAACACACTAAAGATACCAAGCAAGCCCAGGAAGAAAAAAAGGAAAGGTATTTGTTCTTCATGCATACTTTTGAGATCTGATGATGAAAGATTTTTTTTTTTTTTGTGATTCTTATCTGATCTGATGATTTCATCTTTTGGATAAAAATTCTACTTTCTTTCTATCCAGCAGTAATACATTACGGAGAAAACCTCCCTCACAGAAGCACTGGGATATGTAGTTTTGCTAGTCCTGCATCTATTCCCTGCCATTGTGCTAGAGATGGAAAATGCCATGAAGTTTATCTAAATAGTTATTGATATGATTCAAGGGATGTATGTTGTTTGAAATCTGAAGCCTTATGAGTACATAAGGTTTTGTTGAATGTGAATTAAATACAACTTCAACTTTCACTATTCACTGTTTAAAACTTCTGTAATAATTTGTGAAAACAGTTCATAGTTTCTGCTGCATCATTTTTTTCCCTTGAGCAGGAATATATGCTGTTTTAACAAGGGATGTAACGTAGTAAACTTTCTCACTTGTTTTTCTTTTTATTTTTTAAGTGGGTGGTGGAGCTGTGATGTGGAACCAAGAAAGAAATGATAAGGTTGTGCAGAATGGAGGATTTTATTAAAAGCCATTTCTTCATCCATTCACTTCTCCAGTCTGATATTTGTAACTAAATAGAGTTAGAATGTTGACATTATCTTTTTGCAAGTGTGAATTCAAATGAATTCTTTTTGCCATGGAGAACATTAGTTTAATTCTATTCCTTAATTGAAAGCTCATAAATCCCTGGAGATGTTTACATTACAAGCTCTTCAGTCTAGAGAGCATGATATCTACATCTTGCACAGCACTGAACACACTATCAGATTTAAGTAAATCATAAATAACAATAACAATAAATTGTACACACAATAAACCATTATTTTCCTGGCTTTAAAGTGTACCTGGCAAAATTTCAAAGGTCTGGAACTTTTGTCTGAATACATGTGTTGAGTCAAACAAAGCTCTTAAGCCTTCCTTTTAAACAAACCCATTTCCCCAGACTGTTTCAAACCTAACTGTGAAATTCAGACTTCAAGATTTAGTACCTGGATGTATGTGAGTTATTTCCATGTTTTCCATGTCTCAGTTCACTAAGAGAATACTGGAGCTGATGTCAGTGTTACAAGAATATTTTCTACCACATTTTTAATAAGAAAAAGCATTGAATCTTGGGAATATATATTTTTTTCTTGGTTGCTTCTATTGTAAGAGCCCATAGAAATAAAATAGTAAAAAAAGCAACAAGAAAAACCCCAAACCAAAATAAACCTCAACAACAGGACCTTGGAGTTTTTTCCCTCATTCTCTGATTCAGAGATAAGAGTGTTCTCTGGAAACTAAATATCACTAGATAAAGAGGGGGGTGAAAAAGACCGTAGAAGGCAAAAATTAAGAATAATGCTGAACTTTCAATCCAGATTTTTTCTTCATAAGCTTTTAAATTATGGTTTTCATTACAACCTTCTACTGCTTTTCTAAGCCCACAAGGCCTAACTTGACATAGCCTCTAGGTGCTGAAAAATGATTTTGATGACTAGCTCTCTTATGTTTGACATACACTTGTTTCATAAAATTTCCTGCTCTCTTCTGACAGATGCCAACCTGTTCTCCAACTATACATTCCTTCTGATATCTCCACCAAATCACTCCTATCTCTCCCTCATGAATCTGTTCGAAAGGATTGCCAAACATACACATCCTTGAAGTATCCTAAATTCTGCATTGTGTGTCAGTGACAAGCAGCCCTCCTGAAAGTTCATTTGTTAAAAGGCATTACGAGAAGAGCAAGCCTTTACCCAATGAATTACTTAATCTTATTTCTTAGTCATATTATTGTATCAATGAAAAATTAAAATGGACATTTTTCCTCTGCTGATTCAGTTTGTTGTTCATGTGGAGTGTTCTAAATAAGATACTATTCTTAATTTTAGGATTAAAGCAAGAAAATACACTTAACCAGAGCTGACAGAGATCTTAATGAAAAACATATGAAGGGAACTATAGAAAATAATTAAAGCCTCTTGCTGCCCAAACTCATTGTCCAAATCATTTAAATCATCAGCATGAGCTGTACTTAAAACAGAATTGCAAAACTGCATTTTACTTAAGAGTGAGTTCAAACTGCACAATTACTAAATATTGCTCAGAATTTGTTTTTATGGGATTTGGATAACTAATTCACCAAAGCTCCTTTGAAAATCCCAGCCTGACCTATGTTAATTCACACTCAAAGAAGAGAAAGGAAGGTGTATGCTGGTGCAAAAGTTAATTAAGAGGCGATTTTACATTCCTGATAAATTCTATAATGCTCTGGACTGGATTGGGTGGATACCAGGAATAAATAACATTTTCTCCCGCATTGAAGATCAAAGCACAAGCAAAATACAGTTCTTACCAGGCACTCAGCTATCAGAATTTCTTTCCACAGGACACACTTTATACCTCAAGATTTTATATATACATATATATATATATATATATATATATATATAGACATATATACATATAAGTTATAACCCATCCAAAGCCATTTAAAAATCTCTTTTGGTAAGCTTTTTCAGTTGCTTTTCAAAATAAGATATTTCTACACACTCATTGCTCTTAGACTAATAAATATTGAATTCCCTGCCACACATGTCACAAGTTCACAATTTTCCACCACTGTAATCTACAGCAGCGCCTCTGCTAAACTCTTCTAAATAAAATTCCTAGCATTTCACCCAAAGTTTTTCTTTTACAAAACAACACTGATATTTTTAGAACATATACAAATCTTTGAGTACACATGCAAACCAAATAAACTAAGTACCATTTGTTTCTGGTTGTTTGAGTTGTAGCATTTTAGAGCTCCCAACAAAGCATCTGAGTATCATATACGGTTTACAAGAGTGAATTCATCAATAAACCCAAGATGGACAAAAGACTTTTGCAAAGTCAACATTTGATCACTGTGATGAAATAAAAGCCCTTCAGAGACTCTTGGTAGGAGGACAAGGGTTTAGTAACCTGTTGATAACTTTCTGTAGTGCTACATATATGATGGCTGCTTCCCATCTTTCTCTTTTGCTTCAAATACTGCACAGCAAAGAACAGAAGACCCTTGGCAAGGCAGAGGCTGCCTAACAGATGCTCAATTGACCAAATGATTTTAGGATCACAAGTCAATTCTGGCAGCTGTAGTGGAAAAATCCCTGAAGTCAAATCATGTAAGCAGTGAGAAAATCAGCCTCAGGAATCCTTAAGGCAATCATACTGCATACTCCAACAATTTTAGTGATCACAAAACATGAGACAAGTTATACAAAAACAAAATCTAACTCCTCACTGGCTCATTAGTATGTGGAGACATGGATAAGTTGTTCATAAATCTGTGGGAAATTGATGTGAGGAGGTCGGGGAATATTCTAAGAAAAGGACAAGAGAAACTACCAAAAAATCTTTATATGTCTGAAGCCAGGCTATTGTTTTAAGCAGTTCTCTGTGGTAGGATCATATTGTTCCTCACTAACCCAAGTGATACAAATCAGAATGATGAACCCTACAGCTCCTTCTTCATGTGCTCAACAGTTGCTGATGGCCACTGGGACCCCTGCCTTTCCCTGTGAATTGCTGACACCAGGAAGGAGAAGCTGGAAGGACTGCCGCCTGCACAAAGGAAAAAGCTCTTTCCTCCTTTTTCCTCTCACATAGCTGTGCAGAACCAAAAGACATAAAACAGCACTTGAATAAATGATTTTATTATGCAGGATACAAGAATAGGAAAGGGCTGAGTAAACACATGGAAAGAATAAAATTCCAAAGCTTGGTGTCATTAAGAGGCCCAGACTCCCCACTTCACATGTCTGTATATCATTTCCTTTCCTACAGAGGCTGAAGTCAGTACTGTGACTGTCAGTCTAGGAAGCTGGAACAGTCACTTTACTGGGCAATTGTTTGCAGCAGCAGAGCTGTGTCTCAGAGGCAGTGGACCTCATGGAAGAAATCTCCCAGCACTTTTAAGAGTCTGCCAGCTGGATAACACTGCAACATCAGGTTCATAGATTTCTGACTTTTTTTTTTTTAATAGGAGCTGTATTTACATGCAGAAAGAAGGAAGGTTTTGATAATGTAGGATTAAGGTGTGTTTATTTCGTGCCCGATTTCTACCATACAAAGATACAAAGGACTTTGTGTTACTTGTGCAGTCATACAATAGTCTGGAGGGTAATAGAAAACTCCTGAATAGAAGGAAAGAGAATAGTATTGAAACAGGAAGACAATCACCAATTCAAGTGAAATACAAAGGAAGCACTGTGAAGGCCTGGTCCATAACCTTGAAAAAGTTTTACATCATCTATATTTGATTCAGCTTCATGATTTATCTGTCCTCTGAAATTAAATATTTTAAGTAATGTTACTTTGAAAAAGGAAGAGTATAAGAAAGGGAGAGGGGGTTCCAAAGTGGTGGTACAATGTGTCTCTTCTTTTGTCTTTCAGTAATGTACAGTGTGCAGTCTACAAAGGTACTGAAAGTGCCTCTGGGTTTCCTGTTTTGAAGAGGGAAATGTGATCATGCAAGAATTGTCCATTGAGCATCTTAAACCTGGTTCAAAACCACACAGACTTTAACACACAAGTTCACTTTCAAAATTGCAGAATACAAGAATTCAACAGAATCAATCCAACAGAAAATTCATCCAATAAAGTTCTTTTGTATATGCGCAGGGCAATAATAATAGAGGCAGCTTTATACTGTGGCACCACTTCCTCTGAACATGCATTTTCTGAAGGCACAGTTAGTAAGTCAGAGAGGAAGGTGAGCTGTGTGGTGGAAAGAAAAACTAATCTCTTTTATAATGTTTCTGTCACACAGGTATTGTTAGAGTTCCCACTTTTTCAATTTCTAAAACAATTTATTATCTCCTAATTATTAATTTGTTGGACTCTGAAATTAATGACAAAAATATAATTTTAGCACTTTAGCTCTTGCTTTCTCCATGAACTTCTGGAGAGAGTGTAAGTGCACATAAAGTGCTGCAGGGTTCCCAGCAACACGGTTGTCACTCTGTGTGCAGAGGATCTATGATTTCCTGACTCCTGAAGTCTGACCTTAATTCTTCTAGACTTATGGTTTTCTGAATAGGAATGTGGCAGTCAATTTGGAGGTGAATTTGAGCTGGAAAAGTTGGTTCTGGGCTAAAATCAACTTCTAGATCAATTAAGCATGTATGTGTAACAGTGTGAGGATTTTGTTCCGTCTGTAGTAAGTAAGAACACCTGCAGAGCTCCTCTCAAAGCTAGGATTTCAAAAGAAACTGGCCAAGTCCATTTGAAGAGATGGGATAGAAGAAGCCCTTTTTCTCAGTTCAACAAGAGCAGTTGTTCAGCAGTGCTGCGAACAGGACTCGTATCTTGCTCCTGTTCTGTGACTCCTGAGCCTCACTCTCTGCTGCCCTGCCACGGAACAATTTCCAGAAAGAGTACAAGCCTTTATCTTGTAGCCCTTTTGATTTAAAGCCACTGCAGAAGCATTAGGGAGATCTGTCCTTCCATTTGTCTTGTTCGTGGAAAAATACCATTTCCTTTGGTTTACGTCTATGGGTGATCATGAGCTTTGCTTTTGTGCTTCAGTGAATATCTAGCCTGAATCTGTCTTGTCTGCTGAGTACTTCAAGCTTAAAGTAAACCCCTGGCAGGACATGTTGTGTAGGATTTCTCTGTTCAGTCTGCAGAATCAAATCTCTCTTGTTAAGACAGGATGTGCTGAAAAATCAGAGATTGAAATGCTTGTACTTTTCTATTATCAAGTGATAACAACATGCAGATGCTAGCATGTTCCTACCTGGAAGCACTGACTACTAGAACAATTGATCCAAAACTTACGAGAACTTTTGCACCACAAAATTGTGTGAAAAAAAAGGAAGAAAAAGGATACAAAAGGCTTGTTTATCCCAAAGACATATTCCACAACTCATTGTCTCTGATTTCATATTATAGAGTAGGGAACATCTAGGGCATGACAAAAATGTCTTTTGCCCATGTCTGAATTATCTTTGTGGAAAGCAGGGCACAAAAAAAGCAATGCCAGTCTTGTTCCAGCATGAAGCTGATCCACGTCCAGATTCAAGAGGTCCCATCTCAAAATATTTGGGTGTAAAATCCTTCCTTATCAAGGAAAATCCAGCGATGACATCTCTTCTGAATCCAGTACCAGATGCTTTTGGAAGGAAGAGTCATTTGAGGAAAAGACAACTCACGCTTGATATGGTTTCATTCACATTTCATAATACGTTAATTATTTGCAGAAAAGCTTGTGATTTACATCTATTTGTGGAAATGCACAGATGCAAACACTATGATTTATTTCTTACTATAGAGAGGGTTAATCAAGTCTATAGTGCAGAAAGCAATGGCTATAGTTATTACACAGCACAAACTGTTTTCTGGAGTGTTGTCTCATAGCTAAAAAGCTACAAATTAATATTTTGTATTTAGATCAGAAATCAAAATTCCTAATCATTTACAGTAGTGCAGGTTTTTTTCCTCTGGTTTCATTCATGTCCACTGAAGCATAGAGCTGCAGTGGCTGAAGATATTACTGCATCCACGGCTGTCTCATCTCTCCTCTTGAGACTGCTAAAGGCAAAATTATCTGCCCACAGTTCAGCCACTCTGTTTCATAGTTTTCACACAAATTGACCTCTGTGAGTAGTTTAAGCTCATGTGTGAACAGCAGCAGCAGAGATCCGAGCATTATCCTGCTGCTGCTTCTCAAGGGCAGACAGGGAAGGAAATGAGCTGCGACAGCTGCAGCTGCAGGCTCTGCAGCAGGACGCAGTGTGGGAGTGGGAGACACTGGCAAAGGAGCTGCCACCGCTCTGCAGAGCTGCTGCAGGAGCTGCCTGTGTGAGGCCCCGGAGCTGGCTTTGGCTTCAGGGAACAAAGGTTGCCCACCACCTAATATTTAAACTGTTTAAACTTACACATAAATTGTTAAGTCAAGTGGCTTAAGGTGAGCTTGTAGAGGAGTCTCTGTAAAGAGATCTGAGAGAGAGAAAAGAGGAGTCCTGAGGAGGAGGGCAGTTCCACAAAAAGGTGTCTATTCACAGAGCACAAAACCTCACAGGGAAGAAATTCCAGTAGAATGAATGTAATGTGGCTACCAGCAGCTTTTGCTCATGGAAAGCACTGCAGATCTGCAGTGTCACTGTTAGCTAGCAGACATTTTTATTAACTAAGAACTATGGGAAAGTTCTGTGACAAACAGACTATTAAAAAAAGCAGAACAGGTCAGCAAAGAAGAAACGAACTTCCAAATATTTATATTTGCTTATACTTGAAAAAAAAAATTTTTACACTTACAAAAAAGTGAATAAGCTTGAATATTCATAAACTTCTGGAATAGTTTAGTCTGGAGGGAAGCTCTGCAGCAGGCCCACACTCAGAGTATAGACAAAACCAAATTTAAAGTTGGACTCAACTTGCAGATTAGACCAACTATTAACAATGGCTAGCCCACCTGAAATTTTTTAAACAGCTGTTTAAAGGGGTAGCTTTCTAATCCTTTAAATAAATGTTCACTGCGCATCTTATTTTATATCACAGCAGAAGGAAGAGCCCAGACTTCATTCAGCAGATTACCACAAGTTTGATGTCACAAGAGAAGAGTCCTGTAGGAGCTATATTGAGAGAGCAATGTCAACACCCATCCTAGCTTTAAAACATAGAAACATATAAAGACATGCTGAGGTAAAGTGCAGCGTGCAGCTCTGCCTGGGACAAACCTCAGCAAGCGTCTCTCACAGCACAGCTAAAGCACCTCCTCAAGGGTTGACTCACAGCATTAGGCAAACCAAAGTAAAAATACAGCTTCTTTAGCATTTAATTAAAGGTCTTAAAGAGAAAAGTATGTTGTAGAAAAATATTTTAAATTAAAAAAAATACAGTCCTATACCACAGAGAGAAGCAAGAAGAGACCTGCATCAACAACTTTGGCTGTATCTGCACTGTTTTGCCTGAAATCACTATGCAAATAGCAACTCATTCTATGCAGTTTATGCTCTCACCTAACAGGTCAAAAAGTCAATAGGAAAAAAGTCTATTATGAAAATCTTATGTTTGACTGCAAACTCCATTGCGAATTCACTGAGGTTCTTAGGAGAATAACACTATTCAGTGTAGTACAGTCGATGGACACACCTGTCCCAGTGTGGAGAAAAATAAAGTTTGAGAAGAAATGTTTCCATGGCTGACTGAAGACAAACAAAAGAGTGTACAGTGAGATTTCCAGCCTCAAGATATCAAAGTAGATTTGGTACTGTTTGTGAGATCTTATTTTTGGACCAATGTTTAATCTCAGAAATAAAACCTCTTATTTTTAGTAGGCCAGTGTTTGAAAAAAAAAATTAAATATAAAATATGTTTAAACATACCTGTGCAAAATTAATTGTATTGCTGGATTCAATCCTTCTCATTTATTTATTTATTATTCAGCCAAAATTATTTAGCAACAAGCTCTAGCTCTTTTAATCTCTCTACCTCTCTGAGAGTTGCTGATAATGGACAATATTTCTGGCTCTCCAGCTGCAGTTAAGTGTTATTCTTCCCAAAAGAAAGGGAAACATCTGTGTTTACATCATGTTATGTTAACCACCTAGCACCGGATCACTGTTCTAGGAACATACCTGGCAACTCCAAAGAACTCTAGATAATTAGAGCCCAGAGGTCATATGATAGTGACAAGAATTTGGTACAGTGCCATATCAATCTCTTTTGAAAAAAATCCAGGTTCTTATGGGTAATTGTCCTAGCATCAAAGTACATAATGTATGTTATACTAAATCAGCTTTGCAAACAAAGCTTGTAAAGAGAAATTAAATACATCTAAACTATATTGCAGAGACTGAAACCACAATGTCAAAACTTGTCTTTTTTTTTTTTTTTTTCTAAGTTTAGGTAAATTTAAGTTTGCTTACTGAGCAAATTATTATTTAACTCCTTTCTCCCACAAGCCTTAGTTGTCTGGACAGACAGGTTCTGACATATCTTCCTGGGAAGGTTTAAGGAGAATTCAGTTAACCCTGTGCTACCCATCCCACCCTTTAGAAGGAAACATTGCCTGGCCATGGAAAGAAGTATTTAAGGCAGTAGTAACACTCAGCCTAGGAGAGGTAAGAGCTTAAACTGGAGGCTCTTTTCTTCACTGCACACGGTCTGAAAACTGAAGGCTTACAAAGACCACATCTACTCCAGTCAAGACAACCTTGCAGATTATCTTTACCAGGAACTTCATGCTTTGGTAGTCCTGACTGAGTCTGGTTTGATGGCTCATAAGTTAGAGTATGAGCACTAATGATTGTACTGATGCTTTGATGTTTTCTGCCTTGTGTCAGTAAGGTCCAGTAGGCCCTTGAAAAATAGCCCAGTATTTAAATTGCTCATGCTGATGCTCTCTGATGTTTCCTTTCCTATAACTGTGACCTCAATGTCTACTTTTAATTTATTATAATAATTTTCACTCCTGAATTACTACCATCTATCTCAGCTTTGACAGAATTCTTGGAAAGCTATTTCTGAAGAGATATATGCATTTTAATGGCCTTAAGTGAAACTTTGGTTCAGAGTAATACCCAGAAGCTTGTTGGCACAGTGTACTGTGCCAAGTTGAATAACAAAAATTTGATGTATTTTTATTTTGTCATTGACTGAGCAAGCCCTGAAAATTCCTTGTGGAAGATCTGCAGAATAACATGAGTAATGTCATTTTGTATTAAAGTAGGTTTCAAGTTAAAGAACCAATCCCTCTGCCCACTCACTGGAAGCACATTCTGAACACAGATCTCCTCTCTTGAGTTGCAAAGCAAGGTGCTGCACAGCCCTTGCCCTAAAAGCAGCTTATTCCATCCTGAGCAAGCACACACCAGGCACACAGCTCTGCCTGCAGAAGGATTTATGGTGCAAATAGATGTCAATGGCTCTATCAGGTGCTCACCTGGAGAGAGCCTGCCTGCTGTGTGCACACCAGAGAGCATGAGGGTGTCCAGGCTCAATGTAGGACTGTGGCAATGCCTGAAAGAATGGGATATGTCAAAGTAGTGAAATTAAGTCCTTAATTTTGGTAAAGCTGCAGGGAACAAATAGTTTCAATGCCAGTTTATAAAGGAAGGCATTTCAAGGAAAGATCTTTGAGATTTTTTTATCTTTCTTTTTCACCATAATTAATGATTAGACTAAACAAAAGCATCACAAATCTGTTTCCTATCACTTCCTCTTCTTGTAAACGAAAAAAAAATGTTTATAGATCTGCCAACTAGAGAAAGCTGTATATTTATTTTGTTCACTGGGAATTTTACACACTACAACAACACAGAATTCTGCAAGGGTTAGCAGGAAACTGTTATTTCTAAAACATACAATGAGATATTATTAGAAAGGGTTATAGGCCATGTTTTCGCTTTGATGCTAAAAATAAATTAGACTACAAATAAGTTCTGCTGTGAATAATTTCTCTGATTATCTGTACATTCAAGCACTTCTTAATTTTGTTCCCACTATAAAAAAGTTTATATTCTCCACCATCATATAGGCTGGAATACAGGTATTCAATACATATTGATCTTTTCCTAGCACAACTAACTTGCAGGCAGTATGTGAGGTAGGTCAGCTCAGGCACATCCATTTACCTCTCTGTTGGAATGTCCCACAGGGTCAGGCAGTGCACAAAGGAAAGTAGTTTCTGAGTGTGATGTAACATTTGTAAAGCCTGTCTGCATTGCTCTCATATTTTAAATGTTTTTATGTGTATTGCAGCAACACTCAGCAGCCCCAGACACATGCCAGAAGTAAGTGCTACAGCTGTACACACCAACCAGCCACCCTGGTTTCAAATATTAAGCCTGGAGCTTGTCTTCTAGGTAAACATTTGATTGCTTTCCTTCATCCCATTGATGTTTCCTTCATCACACACCAACGTTAAGTCTCACTAGTTGCAGCTAACAGTTCCAGGGATGTCTATTTCCAGGATACCTCCACAGCCTAGAGGTAGGACTTGGCCTTTATTCTTCCCAAGGCCTGTTTAACATCAGATCAAATCAACACACAGCTCTGTGACAATTGATTTACTTTCATAAAAATGGCCAGTAGAGTACTAAAAAAATACTATTTCTAGCAGCAATTCCTCACAATGCAATTGCACAGCCAGTGGATAATCACAAAATACCCCAAATATTCAAGGAGTTAGCTGTCATGAATGTCAAGAGATGTAGCCATGAGCTCCAGGGAAGGTAGCCAAAGAGCACAAGAGAAAGACCAGCTTATTTGACACAAAGTTGCTTTCAAGCACTTCAGAAAGTTATAGGGACACTACGATGACAAAGATAATAATTAACAGTTTCCAACACCTGGGCCATTTTTACAATTGTAACGTTTCCAAATGTGGAAATGTTGCAGTGCTGCCATTCAAAATCCATTTCACAGTCTGTCTGACTGCTCTAGTGGGCTTTTTCATAGAGTAAAACCAAAGGTAGCTTTTCCCCCATGCCTAGAAAGTATCACTGTCTAGGCTCCAGGCCAGATGGTGTCACATGCTACAAATGCTCTTGGTCACATGGACAATTGCCTGCTGACATTCAAATCCACTCTTCTAACCTTTCATATCTGTGTTATTCTCCTGGGACTGTGCCTACACAGATATCATTTAAGATCAGATCACAGAGTTATGACAAGCAGGGAACTTCAGTCCAGTCTGGTAATTGAACGTTTGACACCATTTCTGAACTTAAGCACACAGAAGGAAAAGACAACAAAGGAAATGAAGGCATGGCTGGAACTCACTGGGTACTCTTTGAAACCAAGAGACATTATAAAGAGTAGTCAATATTTAAAGCCATGTGCAGAAATTTCTGAGGCTTGTTTTTCAGACTGGCATTTTGACTACAGATTAAGTGTTCTACTTGCCAGGTGCAAAATCTCCACTTCCTTCCAAAGTCAAACCCACCTATTGTGTCTATATCCAAGACTGACCTGAAACTGTCCAGTTCCTGACCATACAGGTCTTCCATACTTCAAGGTTCCAATGAAATAGCCCTCCTTTTTCCATGGTGAAGTAGGAACTACAGATCCAGAGATGCTGGGGCTTGGGTTGTTGAGTTTTCTGTAGGGGAGTGTTTGAGTTTTTTTCAGAAGATTTGTTCATAGTATTGACATTGAAAACACCCATTTTATAAATGTGATTCTAACCATTCCCTAAACACTCTAATTAATTAAATAAATGCTACAAGGATGAATTACAGTTTGATTGGAACATCTATATATGGATTCATCTCATATAATTCAAACACAATCATCTGCTTAAAAAGTAGAATTTAATAGATATATTAAGTATAATGTAAACCACTAAGAGTTTAATCAAGTGTTGATAAAGATGAGATTTCCAGTATGGACACCAAGTCCATGAAGTGTCTATTTTTCTTAGCATACTTGCATGTGAAATAATAGGAACATGTGAAACACATTGAGACATTTCATGTCTTTCTGTGTATGCTTTAAAATGAGCAAAATACTGTATTTTTCCTGTCAGTGAAGATTTCACCAGGATTTTGCTCGGGTCTCTAGTTACTTTTCAATATCTTTTCCAAACAATTCTGTCATTCTGTACTCAGGACAAAAATATCATGTACATCCTATACTATGTATGAACAGAAAAACCTGTGCATAAAATATATGCTTACAGGCCCAAAGACAGCACATTGCCCACCAAAACTACAGAACATCTTCTGCTTCCTTTTTTGTAAATGGAAAAACTTGACCAGTTTAAAAGAAGCCAGTCTCCTGTAATAGGGCATGCATTTCTTACAGAGTCTGCAGAATACCTATAAACTGCTCTTTACTAGTTGATCTTATATAAATATATATATAAAAATTTATTTATTTTTTGGAAGCCTCTTGGTATGCGTATCAAAATGTATATATCTTCCCCTATGTATGGATGTACAAGCTCTACAGAATATTATAATCAACAGCAGAGCCAAGAAACTTCAAATTAATAAACACCAGATGATTTATTCTTCACTAATATTTAATTGAAAACTGTATTATTGCTGCTACATTAAATGCTGTGAAATTTTCATAGTAAGCTATATAGAGCTGATTGGAAACGTATTGTATAAATATGTGGCAATAATCTGCATTAATTATTCTCTTACTCTGTTTTAATTTTGATGTCACAACAAAGGCTACTTTGAGAAAGAGCATATATATCACTGCAAGTTATGTTTAGCATGATTGATTCAGAAAAACTAGAGCTGTAGAGAACTTGTAGGCCTAAGAATATTTTTCAGAATACAGTACTGCCAGATGATATCTGTTAATTAAATATAATGGAACACACACTGTAATTTTCATAGTTACACACTAATAACTAAAATACAACTATTAAGATAGCAATTCAAAACAAAATATGTTTCCATTTTTCAAAATTACTGAAATAGTTTCAACTTCAATAGGAATTTTCCATGTACTTCCAACAAGTTAAGTACTACTTCTTACCCAAATAAACTTACAAATTTAAAATTACTTAGGTTAAGCTTAGCAAACATTTGTGGAAACAAAAATAAGTAAGCTTTAAACCCCTTTTATTAAACAAGATTGCTGAAAATCAAAGAAAATAAAAGAAATCCAAACATCATAGCTTAAAGCATAAGCATATTGAACATGCACTTAAAGCAAAATGTGTGCAAAATTTTAATTACGTGTCTCTTGTGGTTGACTTAGAGAATTTGTCTATTTTCCTAGAAACCTGCTTTGCCAAAACTTTGAAGGACCTATATTATATCTGAGAACTGAACAACCTCATTTTCAAACCAGATGAAATCAACAACACTCAAAACTCACTTGAGATCACCCATACACAGCATGGATTTTTAACATATCTTTCTTTGACCTTATAAACTTAGTAAGGCTGGAGTTTTTCTGGCTTCAGAAAAATACTCAAAAATGCGTAGGATAAGGTGAACTTTTGCAAGAGGGTTAAAAAGGAACCTTTCCTTTTATGATTTCACACAATTTCTGGAGACAAATTTTTCTCACACTGGCAATGAACAGTTTTGCAATCACATCGCTCTCTTCCTTCTGTCCTATCATCTTCAATTTTCCACCCTCTGTGGAGTATCTATTTCAGACAGGTACTTTCTTTTCCTCTCTTTGCCAGTACAGTGTTTAGCTCACTAGGAGTAAATATGTGAATGAGTTTTCCAGTGTTACCACAATACAATATTATTATAATAGTTCTTTGCACTTTCTGATTTTGTCCACTCTGACAAGGAGCAATTAACCCAAATAAATTTGACCAGGAGCAGTTATTCCCTTATTGAACTGTACACAGTCATTGGCTGCAAAACACATGTGGTATCCAAGCCTTCATTTCATTTTTTTCTGACTTTGTAGCTCACTGTGGCAGCAGACAGCTTTGGTACAGTTAACTATGAAGGAATATCCTAAATATGAAGACCTGTCATCTTTGCCATCCAAGTTATTCTGCAGCCATACAAGCAAACCAAAACATAAATAAACACATAGGCAATGACTAGCTAATTTAGGAAATACCCCATCTTTCTCAAAGTGCAGGGAGTCAAGTGACATCCCCCTTTTGCTCTGGAAAGAATGTTCCTCTGGCCAGCAGACTCCAAACCATAGCAGAGGGCCCCATAGCAGCTGCTGCTGCAAGGTCCTGACAGGCAAAATTCCCCCAAATCTCTTCCCACCATGTTTCTGGATGAACCAAGAAGTTAATTGCCACAGTCTTGATTAGCCTGGGTAAAAACCCCCAATCCTGTTTTGTTTATTTTCTACTACATATTTCTTATCTTCAGTAGCAGAAGAATTACAAGAAAAAAAATTATTTGCAACAAGAAATTTTTAGAAGGAGTTACTGGTAAATTTCTGCTCTCTCTCTCTTTTTTTTTTTTTTCTTATAAAGCTCCAAACCTTGAAATAAACCAAGTAAATGATTCTCAATGGTCTAGGATCTACACAGATAATAAATTGCTTACACTTGAGCCCACACTGAACCTGAAGTTTGAGATATGGAAGGATTGTTAAGTGCAAGGAGTACAAGGAGAGGGAAACACTTAGAACTTTGTCAACTTCATATGGAAATCAAAGACAAGCTGCAAAAATTACCTTCCTTCTGCAAATAAATATACTGAGCATACTTTCCCTGAAGCTGTTGAATGTATAAATGCCATGTTTTCTAAATTAAAAAGTTTCTGTGGTGGGGGAAAAGAATTTCAGCTGTCAAGTCTGCTGCCTCTCCACAGACACACCCCCTCAAAGCCCAACAAATGAACAAGAACACTATAATGGATGACCTAAATTGATTGCCTAACCTAAAAATTTTGACTAAAGATATAGTAGAAATTTTGAGCTCCTTTAAAGAAGAATAATTACACATTACCCAATCTAAGAGAGATATAGACTGAACCAAAAGAAGCCTTTGTATAAAACCCATAGGAAGACAGAGTCTTGTTTAACAGGAAGATAATTAGTTTTTTGTGCTTTTTTCTGTAAGCAACATTCACTGTTTTGAGACATACTTTCCTCTAGCAAACTTTAACTCATATAAATACTGATTTCGTATATGAATTCAATTTGGTCATGAAGTAGCAGTTATTTCATCTCTAGAGACACAAACAGCCTTACTGGGCATAGTTTTTCTTTGCCATGATATCGATGGCTGGTGCAGAGTCTGGCACAGTACTGATCTCAGGTGATTTAATGTCAGGAAAAATGCATTGATCAGAGTCCTCAAATACAAAGCACTAAAGGCACAGCAGTAAGAAGGCATTATTGTCATTGATGCATGGTTTCTGGACAAAACCCCAATGAACAGGCCATTTAACAATAATGTTTGCATGCCTTTTGTGTCTTTATTCTGCTTGTGAATGCTGAGAAAAATTGCAGCCCTTATATGGAAAAAGAACCCACAGGAATTGCTCAAAACAAAAGTACAATAATTACGGGTCTCTCTGACAGCAGCAATATGTGTGAGACAAACCTAAAACTCTTCCCCTGCTCTAACCAGTAGAACATTTCTACTGTTGACATTTCACCTGTTTCCTGACTTTGCTTGTTCCTGCTGTGTCCTGGACAAAGACATTGACTTTTGTAAGTCATTCTTGCTTCTCTATTCTCTAGAAATTAAAAAAAAAAAAAAATCATAACCGTGAAATCAAGCAAGTTCTAGTGGGTAGCCATACAAGTACTTGCCCTGTTATCTAAAAGGCAGATCTTTGGCATATAAACAAGTTAAGAACACAGGTGACAGAATTCCTGCAATAACTAATAGCTGTTATGACTGATAGAGTGAAGCCTTCACTCTTCTGTACTTGTAGTTTACAGTGGTCATCCATAGCATTAGTATAACACAGGTTTTCCAAAGCAGTCTGTAATTCATAACCAGTTTCTTTCAAAATGCATGATTTCCAATATACAGAAGCTACATTTTGAAGATGTGTAAGTGATCCTGTGACAAAACAATGACAAAAAAATGAGTGACCTAACATCAGCTGAGAGGTATCTGAGGAGAGATGTCAGCTTCAACAAGGGCAGCCTGGAAATAGGATATCAGGTTTTTGCTCCCTGCCATTCTACACCACCAATCCCCCTGATCAGTTACTTGAATCAGGTGTAGAGAGTGGTCTCTATCTGACTTTTGTTAGGACAGAGGCAGAGCCCACATGCCAGAGAGCACATTCTGCAAGGGCAGCCCTAACCAACGGCAAGTTTATTTTGAAGCTAGCTAGAAGGTTTTAGTAAGAGCAGATGATAACTTAATGCCTAAAAACACCTACATAATTCTATGATGATCTTATTAAACAATACACTCAAAGGTGGCTGTACCATAGGCATGGTGATTTGTTCTCTCCCCTCTTTAAACATTCATAGAGCTGGGCACTTACAAATGCACACATATAGATGTAGAAGGCTGTTTTTTGGTCTTTTGTAAAGAGATTGTAAGAAGAGTATTGCAGTATGTCCCCTGGGACCCCAGCATCAGTAGATACTTCTGATCAGCACAAGAATCACAGAATGGGTCAGGTTGGAAGGAATCACAGTGGGTCACCAACCTTCCTGCTAGAGCACGTGTCAAAAGATTGCATCCAAATGGTTCTGCAAGTCCCTTCTGAGCAATTGCACACTTTGTAACAGCATAAAGCAATTACAGCCCTTGTTTTTATGCAGATTAAAACCTAACTTCCAGATGATCCTTCACTGAAATATTTCTGTAGGGGTTACTTCTGGATTTTCTGCAGTAGCAAACAGCATAACTCCTACCATGTCCAGTTAATAAATTTAGTAAGCAAAGAGCAGTGCAGTGCAGATGCAATTTGCAAATCCACTGCTTCTCAGTTTGAAGGGAAATATGATTGCCTTTAAAAAGGAAAAAAAAAAGTGTTCCTAGGACTGCTACTGTATAAGCAAGAACATCAAACTCTGTGATAGGGCCAAGGTTTGGTATGTGCTGTAATCTTGAAAAATGGCATATTTATAACCATATATGTGATTATTCTTTGCACCTATGGTCTGTTGAGAGCATGGCCTCTGTTGGACTGTTACTTATTAACTGCAGGTTCTGCCCAGTGCAGATAAACACAGCCAAAGTACTTTTAAACACACAGGTCCTCACAGCACAGCACTCACCATGTAAAGAGCATTCAGCTCCATACGAGCACAGCAAGTTCCCAAGTGCTCTTGCTGAGGCCACACAGAACTGCACTGATCAGACCTCAATGCAAACCTGTCCTACAAACAGTTCATTACTCACGTTGCACTGTCCTGTGCTTGCAGCAGCAGGCAAGATGAGACAGCAATTTACATCAGAAATCACTCAAGTACTCTGTGCTCAGAACACATTAAATCTGTGTAAAGACTAAACGTGCTGCTGTACAGTTGTCACTCTTCCACCCTGCACAAATGGGCTAAGATGTTTATAGGCTCTTAGCTTTTTCCACAAGGCAGATAACGAAACAAGTTATGCTATTCATATATTTATATCCTAGGCATGTGCTTCTTTCTGTATTTCAGCTTTGGGAACCAACAAGCAGCTGCAGTACCCTTTAGCAAGAAGGTTGCTGAATTCCAGTCATACTTATTTCACAGCTGTGCTTCCAAACCCTGTGTTACTCTCCCAGCTTTACTTACACTGCTGCAAATGACAGCCCTTCCAATGGACAGCTCTCACTGCTGGGGCACAGCCTTTCTCTTTGGACCACTTTCCTACCTTGTAGCTGTAAGAGTGTGTGAAAGACTAAGCAAGAGAAAAATCAGCAGAACAGCACAGACTTTATTTCATTTAGGTCATTAGGAAATGGTGTAATTTCTTCAACAGAAGCATGAATTTTGTACATTTAACACCACAATTTCTTCAGAGAATGGATTCATTACCAGATCAAGGACAGATATTCATGCTTTTTATAAAAGTACATAGAATTAATGAGAAACAGTAGTGCTAACATCCCATTTTCTATTTAAATTACTGGAAGTCTAAGTTCAATGCAGACACAGAATCCTATACCCTGTAACATACTGGAAGCTGCAGAGATATTTAAAGAAACTGATGAGTTTGCCATTTTCCCTATCCTAAAGAATTGAATTGCATTGCAAGTTGAACAAATTGTTATCCATAATTAAATTCTTTCATTAAAGACACATTGAATTTAAGTCAGTCTATTCCACAAAATATGTAAAATAA
The DNA here is from genome assembly GCA_003676055.1 of Chloebia gouldiae. Taxonomy (NCBI): domain Eukaryota; kingdom Metazoa; phylum Chordata; class Aves; order Passeriformes; family Passeridae; genus Chloebia; species Chloebia gouldiae. The sequence goes on along the minus strand of QUSF01000003.1, from coordinate 25,883,286 downwards.
TCATGTAGAATAACTTTGATGTTGTTTCTATACATGGTTACAACTATTTGACTTAAATTAAAATAACATTATAATTTGTTATGTAAGAAAACACAAGCCTGTGCCCAGTACAACAACATCCTGGTCAACCCTGGAGAAACACTACTACCATCATATACTTGAGGAAGAAAACCCCCTAGCAGTAAAAAAATCCCATTCTCACAACTCTGACAGGGGAAAATGGTTGTTAGGCTTTTCGGAAATTACTGAAAATCCTGAGCTAATTATTATTCATTAAGAAAAACAGAAGTTGAATTGCAATCAGTTTTGGGTATGTACTATATTTTTAAAACTGTTGGCTAAAAAAAATGGTGAAGTATCTAATGATGCTAAAAGTTCTTAAGACTATTTTACTACTTCTTTTCTTGAATACCATTTTCCAGTCCCTATGCATAGGTGTGGATGTTAAAAATTTATACATAGCTTTCATTTGCAAATACAGTCATTACCCTGTAGTCATGAAAAACCAGACTTGTAAATATGCAAGTAATGTAAATAATGATATATTGATAGAAGTAGTGAAAGTTTACTTCTCCAGAGGAGTATGCTGAGCTTCCCAGAAATGTCTGCTTGAAAAGTCCTAGGAAAAGAACCTAGTTAAAGACTTGTTAAAGTTAAGTGATTTTACAACTCCAGAGAATATTTAAATTATTGATGGGGTCTGGATTGGTTTCTTTGATAATTTTGACCTTTACATAATTAGTTTATTTGGCTCTAAAATATAACTGTTAATGTCATCAATGAATTTCATGACAGTATAAAATTAAATTCTTGACACAAAACATTCTTTCCAAAGAAAAACTAGTAAAAAGATTACTAATTCCTAGAAAAATCCTAAACATGAAACTATTGTGAAAGGAATTTTTTTTTCAATACACGAGCACCTTTGCACAAATCCTGACAGACTTCACTTCAGCTTGTACATATTGGTGCAGCTCCCAAGCCCACGGAGATGGGGGCCTGGCCCCCATTATCTTAGGTGGGACACATGGCTGTCAGGGCACATGGTGGCCAGGCTGCCTAGTGATCACAGCTGTACCTCAGATGGTCAGTCTAAGCTTAATATTTTTCAAAGATAGAAGGGAGAAGAGATGCTTCCTCCTTCCAGTAGCAGGAAAGGGAAATCCATACAGAAACACAAAGCTTCACATCCCAGGGAGGAAAGGTCTTGAGGGGACTAGAAGAAAAAACTAAATACATAGGTTCTTTTCTCACGTGGAGTAAAATCCTGCAAGCACATAACACAGCTCTCATTTACTAGAGGTGTTTATTACCAAATAAAGAGAGCAAGCCAAGCTTTGCTAAGACATTCCAGTATAGCAGGGTTCTGCAACACATTAAACTTTTCAAGCATTCTTCAATACCTCATTCCAAACTCCTTTAGAACAGACTCAAACAAATGCCGAGGGTTTTTCTGGCACCCCAGTCTAGGCAGCAGCTCAGTCTGGGGTGAGCTCTGTCCTCCCTCCATTCCCACCACCCGCATACACTGAGCTGTCCCAAGGACACGAACCACCACTTCTAGGAGAACATGTTGGAGTAGGAACCATTTCAGGTACAGCTCCCCAGTGTGGGTCACTGAAGAGCCACTGAGATTCACTGGAGATTGTTGTACTGGCACGAGGAAGGACAAAATAAGCAACCAGGAAGAGGAAAGAGTAGAACCATCTCTTTCAGCAGACAAACTATTGCCTGAATTTTGTTAGCCATTTGCTTATTTCCTCAAAATTTTAGTTGAAAAATAATGGCAAAATATAATACTATGACATTATAGCATTATATGCTATATTTAAATCAGGTTCACCCTATGAGATTAATGAAGGACATATTACAAAACACTATGAGGTTCAATTCTAAATGTGAGGAGAAATTGAATGACTCATCTATGATCCCATACAAACTGAAAGCACATTAAAACAGTGTCACTTTAAAGCTCCAGCAAAAGAGTATTTTACTGCAGCTCCGTTTCAAAAATTATCAAAATAACAAAGACTATACTGCATAAACAGAAGGTTTTTTCCTCGATTTTCACATAACTATAATAGCACTTTCACAAGAGTACAAGTTAGATTTGGTTTGAGATATTTTAATACTGTTTCTAATCAGATGGAGAAAACAGAGAAGTTCATACATTTTGCAAACACCTACCACATTACCACCAGTAAGCCAGAGCACGCTGACTTGGTTGCCTTGGGAACATTTACTGGCTGTGACACTTTTGAGGAATATTTGTTTGTTTGCTTTATATTTATTTGCTGCCTAACCACCCCTTTGAAAGTTTTATGCAATTCAGGAATGGTCAGGCGTTTTTTCAAAAACATGCTCCAGAGGTAGTGACATGCAGGGGCTGGCAATGGGGAAAGGCAGGGTGGGGTTTCTGCCAGTAACACAGTACTGAGGCTGAGGTTATTTCCTTATGAACTTTACATTTCAAACAACACGATATGTTCCTTCTTTGGATAAATTTCCTAGAAATAACACCTTCCCAACTGTGAGCTGTACAGTTTGTACATCTCAGTACTACTACTCATGTGATGATTCTTACAAATTTACATTTTATTTTTCCCAAATATTTATTCTTGGGAGAATTCACAGGAGATTCAACTTTTATGAGATATCTAGGGAAAAAATATGTTCTGTCCACAGTTTTCTTAAAGTTCTACAACTATAGAAAGCAATGATCCTATTAAACTGTTGCATGAATATGTACAAAAGCTAAATAAATGCACATCTAAATCCTTGGTTCCTCTGAAGCTAAAACACAACAGTTTCTGAAATATAAGAATCTAAACCACACGTTTCAAGTATGCAGTGAGACAGTGTCAAAGTTTTGGCTTCAAAGAACATAGTAAAAATGCCATGGGACTTAACTTATTTTAGTTGTGCATACACGTGTTTATGCAAAAAAAATTATGGATTAGATTTCTAAAGTATTATGAAATAGGAATTTACTTCAAGCTGGCAAATTGCATTTCTCAACAGTGTTTGTCAGTTTCTTTAGAATGCATCTAGAACAAATTTAATCATTATGAATTTGCCCCATTGAGTTAACCTTTTCTTTTTTCTCCACCAATGAAACCCTAGGCTCATTCAGCCAAAGCAAAGAGCATTATCAAGGTGCACACCCGTGTAAGCATAATGCAGCTCTGCTTGCTCCTATACCAAGGTTTTCTGCTATAATGATTGACTGTCAATTTTTGTTTTTTTCTAGCTACTCCAAAGTCTGTTGTAAAGCGTATTTCTGAAGCGAGTGTCAGCACTTGCTGTGTCTGGGGATTGACCATGCTGGGCATGGTAGACTTAATTACTTCTAGTGAACTGAAAGGAAACAATAGAATATAATTGAAATCTAAGAACAAAGGGTGCTAAAACTCCAGTTCTGTATTATGTGTGTGCCTTTATAAATCTAGATTCACAACATGATTAAAGACAACATAAAATATGAGGGAGTACAGCTTATTATACAAGTATATTTTGTCTGTACTTGAACTAAATGGAAGCCTTTGATTCTGCTTAATGACAAATCACTTTTAACTGAGAACAAAGAAGTCTAACCATAATTACCACTTGGACACTGGTGATTTGTTTTAGTAGCACCTGTGAAATACAAAAACAAAAAAAGATAAATGGAGCACCTAAAGCTTCTAGCAAGGTGTTTATGTACTTTTTGTCACCTTTTAAAAAGCCACTTCAGATACTGCAAATAAATGTCCCTTTTCTGACTCTTAAGAAATAGAAGGAAAATCTGTATTAAAATTATTTATGAACAAGCAGGTTTAATCAATGCTGAATGTTCAGTTATTCTTTACAACGCAGTTAAACCAAACAAATCAAGATTTTTAATGAATAAAAATTGTATGTTTATTTCCCTTATGCATTTCAGAGTTTACATTATGTAAAACGCAGCCCCCTGACTCAGGGGCCATGAGAGAAGTTGACTTTATAATAGACTTCTTTTGGACAATTGAAGAATGACAAGGATGAATATTAAAGTGAGTCTAAACTTCCCTAACTTTGCTGATAAAACCCTATAGGATATTGTGAAGTCAAGAGAGGTACTTTTCACCTTTCTTCTCCATAAGAAAAACCATTAATTTTTAAGCAAACTAACCTTGTTGTCTTGAAGATTTATTTTAATTTGGGGTACTTTTAAGTCTTTCCAAATACGTACACTGAATTTCAAGGGAGAAAAATTATCACATAGAGCCTGCTAGAATAAATATTGCACAATATATGCAGTTGAATACAAAAGTCTAGGTAAGCATCTCAGCCATTTGTAGACTTTCTGCCATGCAGTCGTACTAAGGTGCTATAAGAAGCACTTTTATTATATGAACCTTTAATATCTTACTTCTCTGTCAGACAGCCAGTCATGCAGATTTTTCTCTTCCTTGTAAGTCTTTGAAGCTTAACTGTTTAGTGAAGTAAATCCAAACTTCTTGGTTTTCCCATTTTCCAATGCCAAAAATGCCTTTCTCTCTTTTGAAAATTACAAAAGCCTTCTGATTTTATTCCACTCAAAATCTGTTACTTTCATTTTAGTCTTTCACATGACCAATATACAGAAAAAAGCAAAACAAAACAAAAACAACAGTCTTACAAAGTCTATTAACATAAATACCCCAAACACAAAATTCTTTCCATGGAATCCTTCTAAGAAGTATCACCACTGCTATCTTGTGAAGAACATGAAGTTTATGAAAGAGCAGGATATCACATTCCCTAAACAAATTTGAGTAAATTATTTTAAGAACAGAATTTATTTCTGGTCTACAGTGTCAGCAACACCATCAGAGAAATGGAAAAAGAGAAGTGATGAATCAAAGGGCTGTGTTCCTCTTGCCTAGTGTTTATGGTGTAAAAGTTTGTTATCTAGTCTGTGCTACTCACATCATCTCCCTCTATTGGGAGCCAATATATCTCTGAATTTAGCCCTATTTAAGACTATTGTAGAATAAAGTCCAACACTGTTTTCAATGCTAGAGAAGGCTTTTACTGTCCACTGGGAAGATGAAACATCTGGCCTCCTAAAGCCAGGATGTGTTTCTTGGGGGGGATGTTGGGGTTTTTTTCAATTAATCCCACTCAAAATCCACAGAGATCCTGAGGGTCTGTATTTGTCCCGGAAATTTCAGGACTAGAACATGGACTTGGATAATATTATCTGCCAGTCCTTTTTGTTCATTTGCTTTACTCACTTGTTTGCCAAAACATTGACCTTGCATCAAAATAAAATCCTCTAGGCAGAACACCCAGGTATATTTTGGCCAGCAGGCTGTTCAGCAAGCTCATGCATTGGGGCTTCCTCACAAAGAGCTCTGGGCTTAGAACATGTCCTTCAGCTGAATAGAATCCAGTATTCATTTTAGTGCCACTGTCATACTTTCTTAATTTTTTAAGAAGGGACCTTGCAGTTGCTGTAATCAACTTCAGGAGCAATGCAATTCCATGATATCACTTCCCAATCTTTCAAACAGCTTTTGCTTATTGTTTCATAAGGCCCAAATTCCTTCTGCTTCTCAGATCACTGATTCCCATGGACCAGTAACAACAGTAGCAAAAATGTTCATGTTTGATAAAAGTGCTTGGAATTTCCCTGTCCTTTAACTAAAACCATAAATATCAGCATCCCAGAGAAAAATGCCAACATTCTTTTCCTGGCCTCCTCATTCTTGAGAGTTCTCAGTGGCCATGTCAGAATCCCTCAAGATCCTCCAGGATCTTCCATTATATCCACTTAGTTGCCTTCAGCTTTCTGTCTAAAACTAATTTTTTAAATTTCTTTATTTGTCTCCACTCGACAAGCTGAAAACTGCTTCTTTCTTTAGAATGATTAGCAGTGGACACTGCTAATGTATCTTGTTGACCAAGTAAATCAACACTATGTTGTGACGTATCGGTTAAAGCATTTCCGATATATCCTTCCATCTGCTATGTATGGAGAAGATAAATAACTGGAAATAGGAATACTGGCCTGTGTAGACAAAACATTGTCAAAGACAACAGTGTAATTTTCTTCAAAGTTTAAAACAAACAGTAGCATATGGCAATGTGCATTGGTTATCTTACATATTAATCCTTGGATCTACTGGACTGTATGGGTCTGGACAGAAAAAATGAGAAAAAACACAGAAAAAGAGATAGATGCAAAAAAGTGAAATCCATCAGAAGTCTGTCCTTAGAAGAAGATTTGGAATCATATGCTTTCAAAGGATGCCCTCTGGAATCACATATAATGGATCCCTTTCTCTTTTTTCTTTCTCTACAGAATCAGTGGCATCACTTACATTTCTCAATCTTTTCTGTGGGCATACAAACTTCCCTGAATACTACTGAAGGTGTCCAGTTTGTTTCCAAGACACGAGGCTCTCTGACTACTACTACTGCTTGCCCTCCCATTCCATGCAGAAAGCCTGACAGTTTGAAAGAATTCTAAGCTCCAGGTCACAGAAAATAGGGCAATGTATTCTAAATTAGATGCCAGAATTGGCAGAAGGCTTTTCTACATGCAAAAGGCACAGTATGAGCGGAGCTACTTTCAGAAGTCTGCCCCCTTTCAGCTTCACAGCATTGAGTGTGCAATGTCTGTTCCACTTTGGGAAGCCTCTGTGCTGCCTTGTGCAAGGTGACAATGAAGCAGTGGATTCATTCAAGACTCCAGGTAGTTATTCACATGTGCATTTACTTCCACCTTCCCAGAGAATATGTCTGTTACACATTTCACGTGGAGGTAGTGAGGTGATGGACATGGTCTCCTGGTATTTCAGCTGTTTTCTGTACACTAGATCAAGTGAGGCATCCCATCATTTGGACATTTACTCAGTCTGGTCCCACTCCTGTAGACTCAAGCAGCTTCAGGACCTAATGCCTGCTATAATCCTGCTCATTGTTGCTATTCAAACAGCTGGAAAGAAGCAGGAAAGGGAAGTTTCTTGAGCAGTTCTTCCTAAGCATCTCAGAGCTACTTGCTTGAGTTTTAAAGAACAAATCCAAAGCAGGCACTCAGAAGCATAAAAGAATCATTATAGAAGATCGTGGCCCAAACCTTCCTGCCCTACATAAGCACATGGCAAAAATCTTGGCTCTCCAGCACTACCCATCTGTTGCAACAGTTCATTCTATGCAGCTGAGCCAATCAATCTGAAAATTTGGGTGTATCAGTCTCCAGTACACTACTAATCATCTGTTCCCAAGAGAGAACAAGTATCAGACTATGTCAAAATGTTGGTTTTGTTGTGGGAATGTGACCTAATTCTGCAATATTCTCTTGCCTAAAGTTCAAGTGAGTTTTAAGAAAATGGTGAAGGACTGTGTTTTGGGTTTTTTCTCAACTATCCTCCTGCTTAATTAGATGAGATTATAAAAAAAAATGTAATCTGTTAAATTTGACTGTGCTTTTATGAAAAAGTGTGGTTAATTCCTAGAACAAGCCTTCAAAAGTAAGTGGAGGTGGACTGAAGATAGGATGGTAGCTATAGATTCACATAAATCAACAGGAATTACAAGCATCCATCCCATCATTAGTTTCATAGGTGCTGTGCACATGTGTTTCTCCTATCCACTACTTTCTACAAGAAATACATTTCATAATTACTTTGATTTCATATTAATAATTCATATTCTAATCCGTGAGGAGAATCTACTTGCCTGAAGGTACAAGCAAGAGTGAGTAAGATAGGCTCAATACTGTCAAAACTTGCACAGTCCTGCTAACATACAGGGAAAACTCAGCTGTCTCTTTTCCCAGTGAAAACAGCCTCTGGCAATAAATTTGCTACACACTGTACCACCACATAATAGAAAACTCAGTTTGAGCTAAGAGGATGAAAATAAATTACTTTTGAAGCTTAATATATCAAAACATTATTATTTCAGAATATAGTTCAACAGTGCAAGTTGAAATCCAATGCAACACTAAATTCTAGATTAAAAGCCAATGATCACTTTATAAATGCAGCCTTGGTAAAAGGTGCTGATCATTACCAGAGTGATTTGGGAGCTTCTAACAGTCCAGACTGTAGCTTCAGCACAGCATTGATTTTCAAACTAGAATAGCCATTGTAAGTTTGTTTTTTTTTAATAATCTGTACAAAACCAGAGAAGTACACATGCAGGTGTGACCCCCCCCCCACTCCAAGGTGGGGGTCACAAAAAGCAGATACTGCCATTGCTTTTACTGAAGTGTTTAATTTTCCTTCAGATCAAGGAAATGTCTACCTAAATGCTTTTTGCTTCATCAAACCACATGTAGACAAATGCAACTCTTGTCAGCTGCACCTTGTGGCTCATGGTTATGGATGTTAATGATGCATATCCCTGCAGGGTCCATGGCACCCAGTAAAGCACAGCACATCACTGGGCTCCCCAAAGGACATTCATCCCTTCTCCTGGTGAATGCCCAAAACCCGTAGGTATTTGGAAGCACTGGTGACACCAGCCGCCCTGAGGCTGCTCTCAGTGATCATGAGCAGCCTGTGGTTGGTGACCCCTTCATTTCACAAAGTTCATAGTGCAGATAAATGCATGCAGTGGCACTTTCCTCAGAATAAATTTCTTAATCTACTTCATATTAAAATTCACATTTTTTGAAGAAAGAGAAGGTGCTTTTGTTTGATGGATAAAGTTTAGTAACACAACATAAATTAGCAGTGCAGACTCTGTCATGAAGCACACAGATTTTTACTGTCTGAAATTATAGACTTGATTCAGATTTCCACAATCTTTAAAAAGCACCTGCTTATCAGCACACACTCTGCAGCATACTGTAAGGACTCTGATACAGCACAATAAAGATAATTTTGTTATAGGAACTATTAATTATGAATTCACAGTACCAGATTAAATCTGCAGGGGCAATTTGGAAGTAAGATGCTTACTAAATGTGGTTAAATTTCTTTAGTTTTTCCTGAAGACTTACTACAGCTGAATGCATCTCTGTCACTCATTTCTGAGAGATCAAAAATGAGCAGAAAATCTGCTTTCCACTTTTCAGAATGAATCTCATATGCATGTATTGCACTTCCTCTATCTAAAAAAAAATGTCTTTTCAGTGCAGGCATTTCTCATGCAAAATAATTAATTTGGGCAATGTTCAGTTCTACAGACCAAAAGAGGAGTGTTTCTTCACACTATGGAATAATTCAAACTTTGGGTCATAGCTACAAAGAATGTGATGCTTTGCTTCCTTTTCATTTGCCACCATCTAATAACTTGCATGTAAAATTTAACTGAAATGGGGCAAACACCATAAGTGTACCTTAACACCTCTTGGTGTTAAACATTTATATCTCCACTAAATATCTCGCAATAAATATTTTCATGTACTGCACACATTCCAGTCGTCTTATTTTGAACATTGTTCTGAATTTTATGGGCAAAAATCAAGGATACACTTTTTTAAGGTCTGCCAATATTAGCTTAGAAGCTTAGAAGGTTCTCTGCTACAAACTCTGATCACTTTATGCAAAGTTAAAATAGCTTGTTTGTGGGATTCAATGCTTTAACACAAGCACACATGCACCAACAATAGTACACAGCCATGCCAGCAAGTCTGTACAAGTTTGCTATAGTACAAAGAATTACAAGGCAGTCAATCAACTCAAGAAGTTTGAGAAGCGTACACAAAGCAAAAACAAAAGGTTATCCCATTAAAAATACATTATTGCTCATCCACCTGGTTGTATTTTTCAGTAAATAGGCCCCATTCCCCAAAATAGTTCAAGAGGACTAAAAAACTGCTGCCAATTACTTCAAAGGAATTTTCTCCAGTAAGACCCAGATTGTTCCAAATCACTAAACTGAAGTTAATGCACAAAACCCACAACAAAGTTTAACAATTTAATCCTGCATGCAATATTTCTATCTCAGAGTAGAAACAAAAATTTTGCCTTTTTATTGCTACATCTTTACCCATATGAGAATTAAATTCTACATCACATAAGGGCTGAATAATATCCAACATCCAGATGCCATGTGAACAAAATAGTCATTACTGAAACATCACAGCATTTAGTTATTTATAGACTCTATTCAGACTCTACCACTAGCAAGACAGCACAGGCTACAACATTCTTTTTGAATAGCCTTTCAGAGCACTTGAAAGATCTATTTTACAAGCCTGTACCACCATCCAGAGAAGAGTCATGTATATAGGGTAGAAGTAAAAACACAGCAGGCAAACACATGCACTTGAAGGAATAAAGAACATCTAATCACTTTTCATGTAAAAAGAGTGTTGAAATGTTTTCCTGTAATACTGACATTCACTCTGAGAGCTCTTCTCATAAAAGACCTATTACCCTCAGAGATGCAGCATTTTGGAAACATGTGCTGATATTTTCTAAGAGACCACTTGAAGAAAAAAAAGAAAACTGCCTATCCCCAGCTGGCACAGCCAATTGTATTATATGTGGTTTTCTGTGGGTAAAGACTCTAAGACAAACTTCATCAAGAAGTATAATTTTAGCTTTTGACACAATCAAATAATCTTTTAGCATGGTCCTCCCTGCAGGGCAACCTGATAGAAATAAGTAGGTCTGTTCAAAAGTCAATGTATGAAATCCTGTTTCCACAGGCAAATGGAAGAATCAGGCAAGAGGGACTTGTGAACCATGATGTCAAAAATTTGCTTTTAGGCTAATTTTGGTCTAAAAGTTTCCCCTATCATTGCTTTATTCAAGGTGGAAGTAATGACAAAGACTCACAGGCAAGCACAGATCTACTGAACTCTCCAGAGGATTCACACCCAGTACAGAATTACCCCCTGGAAACACATCTGCCTGCAAGGCTGGAGCATCCCACACCACATCACACCATCAGTCTTCCTTTGCTCCTTGTGTTTGATACTGCTCTTGTTTTCCTTTCTGCCCCTGGTGCACACACATACTTGCCACTACAAGCCAGTGCCAGGGGCCACTATCCAAAATGTAATTTGGTCTCTCAAACTCACATCTGTGTTTCATCTTCAGAGCTGCTGCGAAGATACCTTTTGGTTCCCAGTAGTGAGATGCTCTCCTGACCAGTCAATGCACAGGTCTCCTGCTCCAACAGATCTATGGGCAAGAGAGGCCCAGAGGCAAAGGGCTGGCAAAGATCTTTCTGACTGCAGTGGAGAGATGACTTTCTAAAATTTGTCCTGGAAGGCACAATGCTTACCCAAAAGTAGAGAAGGAAGCAGTGATACAACAATTCTGGTCATGAGCCTAGAGCTATGATGGGTATTGTTATAATTAAGTGATGGGGCAACGTGAATAATGCCTTTGTCTGCCAGGCAACTCTGCCATCCCTGGGCCATTAAGACAACATGGCCACCTGCCAGACCTAAATGTGCTCTGCTGTATAAACATGCCAGGCTCATGTGAAAGCGGTGTTTGATTCAATGGTTTTTTCCCCCTGGATTTTTACATGCAAAAGATGTCATTACTTCCCCATGACTGTATCACTTCTGTTGTCAACAATGAGTTAAATACAGAAACATCTGAAGGAAGGAGCTGACACAGCAGCAATAGTTATAGATCTCTGTTCAGAAATGAAATGAGGACTAATAACCACTGGTGTTTGACTCCTCCCTGTTTTCCTGGGTTAGGGGCAAAGCACCATATTGTATAACCAGACTCCTAAAAAATACACTATGTGCAAAACAGCAGTGGTGTTATACTGATATGAGGGCTGTGAGTTCATTTCATAAGAATGATGCTATGCCCTTCAGCTACCTAATTAATCATTCAGAGGTGAAGAAGTTTATTAGAGCTCTCCCACTTCAATCTCTTTCACAGCTACATTTTCATACATGTGTTTCTGCCACACTCACAGTCCTTCAACAGCCATTACAGGATACATCTTAGCCAGTGAATGAAAACACTGGTAAAGGAGAGAGGGGAAAAAATTTATTTGTTTTGGTTTTGTTGTTTTTTTGTCTTGTCAACACACTATTAAGGAGTTTTTATTTAGTATCTGATCATGCTTTGACCTTTCACTTCCTTGGCTAATATTCTGATCAGTAATGGTATCTCATATATAATATATGCCATCAGACTGAGTCTAGGGAGTTTACTATTTTCAGGCCAGAACCCCTGATGAGATACTATTGACTCTGAAATTTCTCTCACTCTTGCTGGCCAGGTTACCTTACTAGCACTGTCCATTTTTGTCCTCAAATTCAAATATTTGTTTGAGATTTGAATTTCATATCTGCCCTTCATACATATTACTCATGTGATTTCCTTATGCCCCCACAAATATTGGTGAATGGGGTTGTCAGCTACAGGGAAGATTTCATGTTCCAGTGTTGCACAGACTGAGCACATACCCTTGAACAGTGTTGTCAAAACATAAGCTGAATGCATCAACTCTGTCTGTGCATTTTCCAATTCCTCTGCCCTCCTACAGTTAAAAAATTCTAATTTGACATACCACAAAGCATTTAAAGGCCAAGTCTTTATCTTTCCAGTCATGAGATGTGTTTCTGAAATGACTGTAAAATTATCTTTTCTATAAAAATATGTTATTTTCTATGCTGTCATTTTCAAAGGAAATATGTAGCAATATAAATTAAACATTAAATGCAAAGCTTTTCTATAAGGCTGTTGAGTCAGAAGCAGAAATACAGATAATTAATGAGAATATCTGTCCTTAATTAATGAGAATATCTGTCCTTGTGTATTCACTTCCCTCTCCAGCAGAGGCCATTAATCTTTAAATGGATATGAAAAGTACACACATGTCAGCACACAAAGTGCAAGTATTAAGGAAACTAAATAAATTAAGGATTCCTCACATGACAGAAAAAAATAATATATTTCTAATATCTCCAAGCCACTTTTGCACAGTCACCTTCCTGCTCCTGTTACACGGATAACTAGGAATTCCTAGGAAGAAGAACAGGGAGAATCCCAGCTCTTCTCCAAACTGTTTCAATTTTTTATAAGTGATTATTTAGATATCTATTTTGGTTAACTTATAAAACATTTTATTTTATAGATAGATGCCCTTAGATGTCACAAATGGGGAAAATTATAATTATGAAATGAGTCTTGTTAAGGCAACTTTTTGCTTCTGGCAGAAAAGTTCTTATTGTCTGTTCATTCCCACAGTCAAGATGTTTATAGTGAGGAGGAGACATACCTGTGCTTTGAAGCTAAACAAGGCTTTTTAACAAGACTAATTCTGATTGTAAAAATAAACAGTGAGATGAAGGAATGACAACACTTAAGTGTTCTTACTCCTTATCTGCCCCAAGATCTTCAAACACTTCAAAACCTGATACAGTCTGTTACACCTCAAAACATGCTCTGTGAGGACAATTTCCAACCAATTTACTGGGATGGCTCATGGGTAGATGGATTTTTGAAATTCCTTAGCTTTCTCCTGTACTAAACAATCATTTTGCCAGGTAAAACAATTTCAGGCCTAAAAAAAGAAAAAAAAAGCATCACCAAAAAAAAAAAAAAGGCACCAACCCACAAAATAAAACATCCCACCACCCAAAAGGCCCAATACCAAAGAAATACCTCAAGACAAAATTTTTTTTTGAGATTCAAGTCTTGAAGCCTAATTACTATGGGCTCTGTCTCTTCACCAAAGGCTAGGATGCATTTCACATTCTTGGAGTGAAACAGTTCTAATATTTTAGTTCCTTCCAGAACACTCATTTGGATTTGGATGAACCCCATCTACATTTTTGTTCAAGGCTGCAGTCAAGAGGTTCTGCACTACAAAAACAATGTCTCCTCAAGGCGCCAGAATTTTGCATCTTAAAGGCCATATACATGGTCAATTCCATCCTCTGGTCTTTCTCAACCATCTTATGGACTTCCATAGGACCAGTTGCAGACTCGAGTGCCACTGGTACTGCACAAGAAATTGTAGATAGCTCCATACTTAATTTTTGTAATCTAATTTCTCCAGTCTGAAAAGAACTCTATCGCCTGTCTGTGGCCTCAGGTGACACAACTCCAGCAGCCACATCTCACACAGGAAGATCTTTGAGATTGTATTACTCTGACTTGTAGGTTAGAAATTGATGTCACAAAGAATGGGGGCAACTAAAGATGTGTCAACTTCTTTTCAATAATACTTCGCAGTGTAGGAAGGGGTTTTTATAAAAAAGAAAATCTGATATTTGTGGTATTTTTTCTGAAATACTCTAAGGTTAGAAGTTTTTCAGTAATTTCAAGGTTTGCATTAAAATGTCATGAAAAGCAGACAGTGGGTAGGGTTTTCTGGTTGAAAATTTCTACATGAGAATAATAATTTTTAAAAAGTCAACCTAACTTCACAGACAGATTAACTAATAAAAAAGGAAAACAGAGTAGATCTACAGAAAAGTCACTTTCAGACTTTTCCTTAACCATGTGATCATCCCATTGTAACAATTTGGACACCCCAACAAACAAATATGTAAATTATCTGACTAAAAATGCAGCAGTATTTGTTACCCTGAAATCAGAAAGGCATTTCACCCAAAACAGTAAAGGTGTGGGGATTTTCTGTACTCAGTATTATATTAAGAATTTGTTTACACAGTTGTATGGGAAAACAGTATCCATTTTTCAGAGATATCTTGTCTCCTTTGCAAAAAAAAAAAAAAGTAAACATGGCTTCAGAGTGTTCCTCCTTAGATCTATATTTCACCATAATGTGAAAATAAGGAAGTTAGTGCTGCACATCGTTGGAAATTTTCTGAACAAAAATGGTCAAAATGGGAATAAAAATAGCATCTTAAAGATCTTTTTTTTTGTGGAGGTTCATATATCTTTATGTTAGATCTCTAGCCCCAGGTAGATTTATAGTCCCATTGGAGAATTATTTAGCCAAAAAGCACATCATCATACATCATCTAACATTGAATTTAACAATATTCTGCTCACTTACACTTCCTACATGAAAGATTGGGAAATAAGATGTTCTACTGCTTAATGCAGGCAAGGACTTAAACAAAATTATAAAAAGCAAAAATTATTGGGTTCTGGGATCCAAGTATGCTACAGGAGTTCTTTAACTACAGGATGATTCTATTTCTGACGGCACTGGAGAGAATCTGCCACTTTTTTCTTTTTTGTTGTTCTCTGTACACAAAAAGCTTCAAAAGAGTACAGCTTTCCTTTAGTTAATATTGAAAAGCGAACAAAAAATCTCTAAAAATTCCATGGTTATGAAAGCTGATATCAAGAACTGGAAGCTCTTTAGGCAGGAGCAGCAAACACAGCTGTGAAGTTTTACCTCGCAGGGCTGCAGACAGCCACGCAACACATCCCCTTCACAATAGGAATGCAACTTTGATTCAGCTCAGTTTGCTCCTGAAACAGCAAATTATACCCAACCTAACTCTGCCAAAAAAAAAAAATCAGGGTAATGCTAATAATTCATATTACGTTGGTTAAGGCAATCTTTTCTTATATGCTGTGAGATCAATAAGTTTGGGAAATAAATGTAGCTTTTTATGAGAGATCAAACTGATGGCCTTAAATGTTACAACCCTTTGTAAGATTTGTATTTGCTTCAGTTAAATTAGGATCAAAATCTGGAACATTTACCATTATAATTATAATAGTATAATTGCACAGATGCATGCAAACATAAAAATACTACTAGCAACTGATATGGAGAAACATATTCACAAAAAGTGCTCTTTTGATATGCATTGCTAGCATATTCCTATTTCTGTTTTTATTCTTGATTCAGTCATTATCCCTGGTGGGTTTGATCGAATGAAAGCAAAAGGCGACTTGCACTAGAACACTTATGAAGTCATTTTTGCATGCCACAGAATAATGAGTCAGAACATCCTGGGTTTGATGCCAGGTTTACATATTACAGAAAAGGGAAAAAACTAGTTTAAACTTTGGTTTTAGGTGTATTTGTATTATCATTAAATACAATACAGTCATGAAAAGAAGCAATAACCTAGGACAAGAATGAGATGGGAATACTGCAGTACATTTACAAATAATTCACATTACTTTTACAATATTAAGTAAAGAGAAGGATTCAGATCTGGCAAAACAGCTACAATTTTTTTCTTAGCTCACTGAGATTCATGTTCCCATTTAAGACTGTTATAAAAATATTAGCAGAACTAGAGTTTTGATGTGCTCTCTAAGGCCAAAAAGATTAAGGGTTTTTTTCTGGTAAATGCTTCATCAAAATTAGGGAGGGTTCAGCAAACTTAAACTATTTCATCTTTCTACACTACCAAGAAACAGAGGTGTAGAATAAGTCATATTGGCAAAAAGAACAGAAAAATTCTGACTTTAAAAAGCAGGTTATTCTTACTTATTCTTTCCTTGGATTGTCTCATTGAACAGCATTACTGTGCCTACTGTCCAAAAATACAATCTGTGCTTGTTTCTGGCCTTTGTTATTCTGAGTGTTTTCATTGGCCCACCTACCACTGACATATCCCAGGTTTAAATACAGGCAAACTAGAAAAGTTTTACTTCAGAAGTCCACATGAGCATGCTAAAGTAGAAAATACTGTTTCATATTTCAGATATATCTCAAAAAATACATCAAATCAAATGAACTATGACTAACAGCCCACCTAAACTTCATCTAAATTGGAATTCTGCAAACAATATTGCTAACAAAAGTGAGTTCTGGAGCATGCTGAATGGAAGAAATTTTTGCCTTTTAGCACCATAATTGTTCATCATAGCTTTGTCATAAATTTTCCTGATTAATGAGGAAATTCCTGAAATTTATTTTTATCATACCTATTTATTTTCTCAGCATTTTCCAAATGCACCCACAACAGAGCACAGAGAAGGTTGTGGAGTACCCTGGTCACAGCCAAAGCACAATTTCTCATGGAACCCTTTTTCCTGCTCTGATGGGATATGCCCTCCTGACACTTCCATTAAATTAAGGGACCCTGAATAGTCAAAGTAAATTATTTAAGCAATTAACCTTGCTGCGAGAAGAAAAAAAAAAAAAGTTGTCTTCTGTTTGATTATGCATTAAGCTGGTTCAGCCAGGAAAAAAATAATCAGCGAGATCTGTGGGTCAATAGATAGGAGGTCATCAGTCACAGGGGAGGATGAGCAGGCTGGTCTTTTTCAGTGTCACCTTTCCATTAGGTCTATTTAAGTTTAAGGTCACACAACACAAGCAGTGTGGTTTCATCCAAGTTCTTTTTACCTGTGTATGTACCAGATCAGAGAGCCCTGGAAGCTGAGATGTGTGTGGGATTTTTGATTCATGTGACACTGAGGGCAGGTGTGCTGTGTCTGGGGAAGGAAAGCAGACAGGGGACAGTCCGATGGCTGGGGTGACTAAATGACCCTCTCTAAACTCAGGTTCTGTCCTATTCGTCTTGCTCATGGGTGATGAGAAGGAGGTTGAGAAGGCAACTTCTCAAACACAGTTACTGACTGTGTGCCCCCCGTTTTTGGCTGGTAAGTGGAGCTGCCAAGTTATTCAAGAGAACATCCACGTAAAAATTGTAATCCAGTAAAACAGAACAGGGTTTTCCCCACCAGTTTGTCCAGCTGCACAGCCTGCTATCAGCCCCTGCCTGTCTGTCATCCCACCAGCCAGGGCTCACAGCTTGAACACCTCTCCCTCATAACCATCTCACAGGTAGCTCTTGTGCCCTCAGCATCTCTCTGAGGTGGGGATGCTCCCATCTCACCCAGTACTGACACAAAATTATGCCCTGCTGGACCTTTTGCACCAGAAAATGAAGTCCAGAAACTGAAGGTCTAAATCACTGCCAGGCAATTGCAGACTTCTGAAGGAGAATTTCTCAGACAGCCTTTGCACAAAAACCAGTAACACAATCATGAATTATTCCTTCAGCCTTTCCTAAGTGGTATGATATACTATCCAAGACACAGACCCTTCAGATACTCTCAATGTACTTGACAAAAAGTGCAAATACATCAGTTGAGCCTTTCTGAGCCTTCTCTTGACCATTCTGCTGGAAAGAACATTTCTGAGCTCACAGTACGCTGATTATCCATACTAGGAGAAAGGGTGAATTATTCAGATACTACATTTAATGCAATAAGATCTTTAGTGGCCATTAACTGAAAAATATTTGCTAGTTTCTTTAGGAATATAGTTTTACCTTAAGGGATTATCCATCCAAATAGTCTGTGTATACTATTGCAAATGTTGATAAACACATACCAGAAAACAATCACAGGACAATTAATCAGGAGTAATGTAACTGAACTTCTAATATAACTGAAGTCAACAATACAGAAAAATGAAGTCTATTCCCAGGTTTTTTTGGAGCTGCATGATTGACACCTTCAACAAAAGCCTGTTCTCAGACTGTGATGATTTTTCAATTCAGCACTGTCTTTTGATAAAGTAACAATTTTGCTTTAAAATTTACTAGGGTTCTTCAATATTTAATACTGCTATTTTCCACTTTGAGCTTTTGTTTTAAATATAATCCTGCTCCAGTAAGTCATGCTGGTTATGCATATATACCCAATATAAAAAGAAAGAAAAAGTGACTAAAATTAATAAAGTGTGAAAGCCTAGAAACCTCTCTCCACTCCCTTACATTTACCTTATCATTTCTGGAATGTGAAAAGATGCTATTTTAGACCTGAGTAGTCCTGGGTTTAGGAAAAGTGGATCCGTGGATCCTGGTTTAAAGCCAGGGTTCATTTGCCTCCCTGAGCTCCTAGGATGTTTGGTACACATGTATATGTGAATATATTTGGGCCAAATAGATTGTAAGTCCTGCAATATGAATTACTCTAGCAAATCATTGGTGCATTATTTAAAATGAATTATGAAAATAGCTATATTTAGCCTGAAGTGCTAATGTTACATGGTGTCCTCACCATAGTAACAAAATCTTTTCAAGCAAGAGAGGAGAAGAGAGGAAGGAGAATTGAATTCTCACACTGCAGAGACTAAGGAAGTCAGGGGGAAGAGAAAATCCCCACTTCACAAGCTTATAGGTGAATTATGGAAACACATTCCAACAATATTCCAAACACATTTCAACAGGATTCCAACAGCATTTAAGGAAGGTTGTTTTTTCAGTATTTTATGCTTCACAGACAGAAATTTATGTATTCACAGGAAAGAAAATAAATCAGATCTTCATTATGTCATGGTCACTTGGTAATAGCTTGCAGATTGTTTGGTGCTACAACAGAAGGATTTTGTTCAACAGAATAAAGATGTAATAATGAACAATAGATCCTTCACAAACGCCAAAACAAAAGTTGATGCTGGAAGGGTGAAGAAATCAGTGACCTTTCAGTGCTGTGATCAGTGAGCATAATTTATGATCTCCTGGATTTCACTGACAGATTTCACATTTAGTCAGACATGACACAGGAAGGGGAATTTTGCAAACTAGACTCAAAGTTAATATTTATACTGTATATTTAATGGTCAGCACCCAGCATTTTGTCTACCGTGGCTCTGCCTGGACACAAAGTTAAGATCCAGGCTGCCTGCAGCACAGTGCAGCGCAGTGCACAATGTCCTTGCAGGACAAAGGTAACACCAGGGAACCCCCTCTGCCTTTCTACAGGCATCTGGCAGGGAAATCAGATGGTCCAAATGATGATACCTCCTGTGTAGTCATCTAAAACTCAGAGATAAAATCCATGCAGGACAATTTTAAACTTGTGTTTGAAATGCAGTATTGATCTAGCAGACAGCTTTCATTTAGTGTTATGACTTTAAAAGAAAACTAAATTCAATTCTCTTATTCTTTAATATATTTCAAAACTTCAATCAGTAACTCCAGACTGGCTACATACAGTTAGAAACAAACCAACAAGCAAAATAAAAAACCACGAACCGCAAACAAATCTAGGAGAACACATATCATTAACTACTGCTTTGGAGGAATGTGGTAGAGCAGGCCAACCATGTTTAATGCTAGATCCACACTCTCAACACAAAGCAGAATGACTCCATATAGCCTAAAAAGGGATTAGAGTGTTTTACAGCATTGTATGCTGTTATTATAGGATATATCATGAGTACATAAGAATTGGATCATGACCACATGAACGCCCACTCCTGATGATTCCTTGTTTTCCTGCAGATTATCTGCAGTTACCACCCCAATTTTTTCCAATATATATCTGCATCCTCCATGCCCTTGTCTGTACAGTCCACATCTCTAATATCAATTGTAGTGGTAAGTAGTATTGACAATAGTGGTGAACTCAATATATCAGGTAATTCAGCTGTATAGATTACAATGATCTCAACATCTTTTTATTCACACTGCAGGATTAAAAACTACTTGCAGGGACAAAGCTTTTCCGTGTTGCAGTGTTACTGTCAGTAGGAAAAAGAAAATCATTGTGAGGTACCAGATACTGAACAGTTGGTTAAAACTATGTAATAATGCATAGTTTATGGTTTATTTTGTATGGATTTTGTGGTTGAAAGGGAAATAGGACTATGAAACAGATTTAGAAAAGAAGAAAAACTCAAGAATGTATTCTTCATATTCTTTACCTTTGCTAAGGTATTAAGGAGAGGTTCCTTATTTTTAAGTACAACTCCTTTGAAAATAGGCCTACAAATATTTTTCTTTTACTTCCAATTTCTCTGCTTAGTAAACAAATCCAAGCCTGAAAATACCAGGCATCAGAACAGCCTACCTAGGTGTTTAGACTTCTGTAGAACTGGTCTAATTAAAAATAAATACATAACTAAAATAAATGTACCTCACAACAGTGCATATTTCTAGGAAAGAAATATATAGGTAATATAGGTACTCGGCCCCTCTCTCTTTGTTACATACATGTGTGGAGGGGTAAGACTCTTCCTAGGCTTCCACAGATGTTGATTTTCCCTTTCTTCAGAATACGGCATGGGCTCTTCCACTAATCCTGTGTCCCTTATTTAGAGTGCAAAGGGTGTTTTTAAAAAACAAAACAACTCTCTTAGCTGAAGTATGGCCATTTGCAAGGTCATTACACAAGACTGTCTCTGCAGGAGTCTCACCATTCCAGTTTCTGCTCCAAGCAGCACACCTGTGGTTTGAGAACCCGAGCGTGGTCTCCTGCCCTATTAGTCACAAAGCTGTCACAAGGAGTTGGAACTGGTGAACAAAACTTCCTGAGCAGCTGATGCTCCTCCCCTGCTCAAATCTGACTTGAGAGTTAACTGACAGTAGCAAACCAAGTGAAAAATTCTTGCTTAGGATTTTCTATTACAGACGTGCATGCTACAAGGTCTCTGGAGAACAAAGCCATCACTGCTTACACATCCATTTAATGTATTAAATGTTGTATAGAATCTGTCTTTTACAAATAAACTAACTCAATTTTGTATGTAGTATACACCACATATGTTCATATTCTATTGTTGCCAGGACAGGTAAACAACAGAGTGCCATGTAGGCATAAAAACTAATTTCATCAGTGCCCTGAATGATTTAAATGGCATGGACTATATTATCTTTAAAGAATTATCATCTTCAGTGACAGATTATTGTTTCCATAATAATAAGTAAAAATACTGTTTCTTTGCAATCTAAGCACTTCTTCTAGAGACAAATTTCCAAAAATTAACTCTGATTGTCCTTCCTTGATAAATTATTGTACCTTAGATTTTGAGTTTTGCCATTCTGCTCTACAGATGTTATACTATTATTTCTTAGCAAAGCTGAACTCCTTGGGAATTAAATTTTATTTTCAACCACTACAAAATTTAACATTTGGGAAATCTTTACTCTTGTTCACCAAGCCACTATATCAGCTCTAGTTATCAATTTTACTGAGAACAGCTGGCTTGAGAAACAATTCCTAAATTTAGACTACAAGTAGATTGCTTGAGAAATAATTAGGTATTGTTATATGATTAAAAAAAAAAAGAAACAGGCTGTCAAAGACTCATCCCTCTCGTAGACTCTTAGTAAGGGTGTGAATAATTATATACTCATTTCACAGTAAATTTGTTGACTCAGTCACTGCAATCTGCAGCATCCTGGAACAAGATACCTGTTTCAAAGAGCAACAGCAAAATAGCAAGACCTCAGCATTTCAGATAACATTCAAACATTGGAAGACTGGATTCAGTGTTCAGTATATCTTTATCTTATAAGCTGAATTTCTATTTCCTTTAAAGTTAAGCAGATCAGGTCAATATAGAATTATCCTGGTTTTCCTCTTCTATGTCACAGAATTAAACATGTAACATCTGAGTAACACTGCAAGTCTGAGCTCTCTAAGACACATGGAAGCTTTTGCATACAGAGCAGATCTGACACAAAGCAGAAGTACAAATGCATTACACAAAGCAGAATTACAAGTTCATTAGAAAAACATTGTGGAACCTCCTTGTGTACATTCACTTGGTGTATTGGGATTTCTGTGTGGCTGTAGCCCTGACAGGTAGCTAGAAATTCCAGCCAAATCACAAAATTCCTGCCTCTACTAGAGCAAAAATTCCTAGCAGAGAATGAACAGAGTGCATTATGGTTATTCCTACACTGACCAGAATATGAGCACAAATTTTTGTAATGAGGATCCAAGGCTTGGTTTCTTATAAAGAGTCCACAATTATTTGGTTATGATGTTTAAAAATATTTAGCTCTGTTATTTCTTATGACAGAATGTTCCAAATATTAACAATATGCTATGTGGATCAGCCTTAACATCTAGAAGCAATTTTATACTAAGAGTTAAATCACAACATTTAGCAAACCTATGGCAAAATTTTCCCAATTTTTTTTTGTTAATGTAGATTTAAGAAGATGAGTTAATGTTCTAGAATTTTATAACAAGTATAAAAGAAGAACAGGACTCAATTTATCCTGGGAGAGAGAAATAAGAAGCTGATCTAGAGATGACCACTTCTGTGAACATATCTACCAGGACAATGTCACCTTTCACAGGCTGCAGAATCTATGTGAAATACAATATGAAAATTATGAAAGAGAAATCAAATAAAATTTTAGTCCAAGGTCATAGCAATGTATCAAACATCAATATGTTTTGATACAATAGGTAGAGATTCCACAGCTGTATTTTTGAACAAACCCATCAAATAGTGGCTAAAAAAATACAAGGTCTCAATCCAAACCAGAATAAATCCAGAAAATACAGCAAGAAGCAAATTAACTCCTGTGCAGATATTCTGCATCCATTTGGATTTAAGCACTTCCACATTCCCAGTCCTTATTGCTACCCATATATTTTTCCTATAAAATTAATTTAATAATTTTAATAATTCCTATAAAATTACTTTAATAATTTTAATAATGTAAAATATACATATTAAAAAGCAGCTAGATTATTCAGATACATATTTCTGGGCCTATCACCCAAACTACATAGGACTCATTTAATGTTGAGACCATAAGGTGGTAGGGAAATAAAAGATTTTCCAGAAAGTGAGTCAATTTAAATATGCACAGAGAAATACTGCACTGTTACTGAAGGGCAGGCACAACCTCAGCCTGTCCCCATAGCAGCAAATACACAGCCCTGGATGCCACCTCTGGAAAGGGGATCTGTATAAATTCATATCTGTTATTTCCTTGATCACAAACCTAGCAAAATTCTCAGTGACTTAAACAAAAGAAAATAATTGAATATTTAAAGTTTTGTGAAGGAAGAAAAAGGGCAGAAGAATACTAGAAAATTGAAATATTATTATGTAGGAATAATGAAGGTAACTACAGTAAACCTAATTTTAACACAGAATTTATTAAGTTTAATGGCACCATTTCTCTTCATTTAAATCAAGCAAATCAGGTCAATATAGAATTGTCATGGTTTGGGTTTTTTTTCAGAAAAACAAACATGCCACAGAATTAAACATGAATACATGTTCTGGGCTGCACTGCAAGTCTGAGGCACATAGAAATCTCTGGGAGAGAAAGTTCTAGGAACTCTTCCTTTGGAGAGGAGTTGAGTAGCCTGCTCCCAGAATGTCATCCCCAGATGCGACTGCCTCCCTCTCCTCCCCATGCAGAAGGAATTCAGAGTTTCACTCATATGGAAAAGAAAAGGAGGTGAGAGCAGGCAAAGCAACTAATCCTATGGGTCACCAGCTACCCAAAAAGAGATTGAAAGAACAAAAAGATCAAAAGTAAGTTAAAAGGACATTTTTATCTGTTTCAATCAGTTTAAGTTAAATCAGGATTTTTCTATAGGAGATGTGCCACATCATCTTAGGCAGATAGGCCATTTAGTTTACCCCCCAACAACATGGGATTGTGATGCTAAATTCAAATTTGTATACAGCATTCTCAGATCTCAGACACATTAAGTATTCTGGTATTTGATTTAAAACAAATTTAAAATAATAAAGGAAAGCAATCTGGTGGCAGGTGAGTGCAATGCCCCCAATTGTAAAACCTCTATATCAGCTGTCTGAAAGAGTAAAGGAAAAACATGCAGCTAAATTTGATCAGCTGAGATGGGGGTAAGTGCTGTCACTGAGAGAACATGGTGTGAGAACTAGAATACTAATAAGCACAACAAGTAGAGGTCAAATGCAGAATGGATTTCTTTCCCTAAGTCAGAGAAGTGATTTTTTTTTTTGCCAGTGTTTTAAACATTTTAAATAATGTGAGAAACTTGGGAATCTTTAGAAAATCAGAAGTTTGAAGAGTGAGAAAATATACCTTTTCTAAAAGAGAGACCTACAGAGAGGTGAAGGGTAGGCCTTTAATCGAAATCTGGGGAGCTGCTCAGCAGTGATCCCAGGAGAGCCTAAGGCTGCTCCATTTCAGTAAGCAGGCGTGTTGGGTCAGATGTCTTGCCTGTTTCTGAAATGTTACCTGCCCTTGTGTAACCTCTAATTATAAGTTTCAGTGAGAGTCTTTATAAACTACACTGCAGCTGGCCTTATTTAAGAATGGTAAGACTTGAAATGGTTCAGGACCTCTGAAACACTTCCCTTTTTCCTTTGTGCCTATCAGCCTTTTATCTTTCTCAACTCTCTCTTCCTGCCTCTACCTCAATTTCAATAGGATCAATTCTTACAAAACCATTTCTTTCTGTGGGATACTAAAACCAGGGGAAAAATAAGTTGGAGAATCTAAGAAGGTAAGTAATAATAAAAAAAAAATTAGAACTATACAAGTTATTAGAGCAGGGTAAGCCTGGACAACCCCTGCATTATAATAAGAAAAAATCCACTTCCTTAAAACTGTACATCCAATTCCTGACCATTTTCTTGAAGCTGGATATTGCTTAGTTCATGTAAGTCTACTTCACCATGCAACACTGTCACCTTGTTACTCAACCACACAGCTCAAGAGCACAAGGATTTGATGCAAGACCTCTGCAACCTAGTTCAAAAGGGCAAAGGTTGGTAGGGTTTCTCCACCTGACAGCCTCCCACACACAGCCAACAGAAGCTCTGTGCTGAGCTAGAAAAACATCATCAAGCACACAACATTTTATATATTATTCAAGACAACACTGTTGTGGTTTGCACCCCAAAAAAAGCAAATTTTCATCAATATGATGTCAACGTAGCACCTCATCATTCCAGCTGTTAAATGCAAAATACTTTTGAATGCACAGAAAAACAATGTCAGAGTCTGCAAAACTGTGACCCTCAGCTCTTTAGCTATTGAGACTAAAAGACTTTGTTGGAACAAAGGATATTTCAAAACAACCTTCTGTAACTGCATGTTCAAGTCTAATTTGAGGCTTCAAGTAACACTTGCATTTGGCTTGACACTTGTTTCTTACACATGTTCCTCAGATGGATGACTGCCAAAAAATACTTATTATTCCAATTATAACCAAATAGTTCAGCTTGGGGAACAATGGGTCTGACACTGGGAAGCTTCATGCACTCCCAGGTATTTGTACCATATAGGGAGTTCTTACAGGCTCACTTCTTTCTGTGCTTTCCCTATGAAAAGCATTTAAGCTGAAATAAAGCATGGCACACCCACTCTGCTTCAAGGTACTGCCTCACAGGTGGTGACATGATGAGAGTAAATAGAAGGGCTTGGGTCACGCTTTGATGGCCAGCCAAATTTTTATGTGTCCCTTCTAGTAACTCCAGTGAGAGCAAAACAAGTTCAAAGCATTCAATTTACTCTCCAGAAAAGTAAATACTGCAAACTACTAACTAAGCAGACTGTTAACTGAGAATTCCTGGGGAAGAGATTTCAATTCACAAATATATGTGTATACATATTTGTGTGTTTACGTGTGTGTGTTCACCTATATAGACATACACACAAACACACATAACTTGTCCTTTCAAATTACAAAAAGAAGGCTGAGACCAAAAGCTTGTGACCAAAGAAAGTGGTTGGCAAACACACAAAAGGGATAATGAGAGCATTCATTTCCAGTCTCCTGTCCTGCAGGCACCTGGGGAATGCAGTGAATTAATCTAGAGTGTTTGCTAAATTCAAAATGAAGGCCGACAGAAAGGGTGTTGGCTAGAGAAAAATAAATGAGCTGTAGGAAAAAAAAAATCCATAAAACTGAAACACACACTTTGGACTGGAAAAAGAGTGATAATGAGAAATGGAGAAAGTTCAATATCTAAGGGGAGGCAAAAACTAGAACAGGCCTAACATAACAAATTACATTTAAATACCGTGTACTTGAAAACAAGTACAAACAGACTACATAAACAAACAGACTACATAAACAAAACACCTCTAGAGCTAAATTTTGATGAAGAATACACACTTATAAAAATAACCAGATGACACCCTATCTACAACTGAAGAAATAATGGGAGTACTGACTCTTTTTCACTCAAGAAAACCCAAATACATCCATACAAAAAAAGAAAAAAATTAACATAGATGTAGGAATTCAGTGGGAATCCAAACTTTTCAAATGTTCTGAGCAAAAGGCAAAATGGCACAAAATAAAACCAAGCGAAAAGGCCATTCCAGGGGGAAAAAAACCAACCAACCAAACAACAACAACAAAAAAGAAAATCAAAACAACGCAGCAGCTCAGCAGTTAAGAAACACACTCAGTTTGTGGCAGACAATTTTAAATTCTCAGTCTGCAGGTCAGGTCCTAACATGCTAGCAGGGCATGCTCTCACCATTTGGCTATGGGCGGTACACTCTCTTTCTCTCTTCCCTACCTCAATTCCAAACAATATTTTGTCAGATTTTATCCCTTTCAACAAGAAAAAGTTTTGACAACTTAACCTGTTTCAAAACCAGTACAATTTTAACCAGAGACTTTCTAGAAACTCTTTCTCCTATGATGAAAAAGCCACCATGATAAAAATGAGAGAGATGTCAAGAAATTGAGCAAACTGCTAATAGCCCAACATCTATTACTCTGGTTAATTGTACATCTTTCCTTTGAAAATCTCACCTTTGGAGCATCCTGCTTTTATGTTTCTCTTGCCTCCTTACTATTTTTCTGTCATGTCTGGTCATTTTTATGTCTCAAAATTGTTCTAAATTGTTCTTTTCATCATTCATTAATATTCTCATTTCTCCTTTCCTCTTCTCATCATCTTCACCAAATTTTATTTCCACATTGCATGCTCTTAAGTTGTTTACTGTATTTTCTTCCTTACCCCAGCTCTACATTTCTCTCCTATTTATTTCCTTCACTAATTTCAGTCTAGACCATTGGAGCAGATCATCTATCCTAAATTATCTCTTAAACAGATAGAGAAGTGTTACTGAGAAATAAGTAGGTTTCTATTTCTTATATTTTTTCAGGAAAAAATAGCAGATGTATGAGTAAAAGGAAATACAGATAGCACAACATCCAGCTAATGTGCACAGTTAAACCATGCCTTTGATTACAGTGCTAAATATCTGTTCAGACTTGCTTTGTGTCTTTTTAAGTGATAGCCATTTATTTCCAGATTTAAAAAATGCCAACTTGTTATATGTTTAAGATAAATCCATAAACTAAAACTCATTAAAGACACTTCCCTTTTGTGTCAGCTTTCATTCACTTTTAAGTAACAAAACTGACAATCAAACCAGATTATTACATGGATGCAATTCAGGATAATCATAATTCCCAAATTTGGGCAGCCAAATCCAGACTGAGACCCTTGATGCCTTGTCCAAATGTATGTTTAGGTCTTACACATGCAGCTAAAATAGAAGCCCGAGTACAGCTCATCTTAGAGCTGGGTACAGCCAGTACAGGTCTTAGGTGCACACCTGCTGTGGAAGTGTGAGCTGGCTGTGCTGACCCTCAACAGGAACACACTGAGAACACCAGATACAGGAAGAATCACGCTCAATGATCCTACCAATTCTTTTCGTTTGCCCATAGATTTAGGATTCTCACATCACTTTTCTGTAGTAAGGCCTCTTCACATTTTTCTAATATTCAAAAAATCTCAACTTGCCTGTTCCCAGAGGTTTGGGCAAGATTTGCCTAACTTTTTTTTTTTTTCAGTCTGGTTTGGCCTTCTGTAAAGCTTGGTTTGGAAAGCAAAATGTCATATTTCTTACCCTGAGATCTCTGGGGAAAAAGATCAACTGAGTTATTACTTACCGTCATATAATTAGTCTGTCTAAAGGCCAGTACAAGATGCATTAGGTTTCTAAATACTTTATATCCCACAGCTCTGTCACAACTGACACTAAGTCCAGCAGATTGCCCATTTTAATTCCTGGAAACTCTGCAGTGTCAGAGTTTCATAGAAGATTCCCTTCATCCCTTCACAGAAATAATGGTCTTTATTGTATTACCTATAACTTGTTGACCTATCCTTGCCCCTTGGTTCTTGTTTTGGTATTTAAATTTCTTATAGCAGATCAAGTGAAAAGCCCAGCATAAATGCTGTTAAAACAGATACTAACAAGTTTCTGATTTCTAGTGTGTGGTATTTATCATTAATCAACTTTAACAGATTGGCTACACTAATGAAAATACAGTCAATACTCATCATCTTTTCTGTAGGAAAACCCTGAGACCTTTTTTCAAGGAGGCAGTATTCCTGGCATTACCTGCTGTATAAAGCAGGTACTTTCTATAAATTTTTGATAGATGCATACCTGCTGCTAATTTATAGTGTAATACCCCATGTACTCCTTATGTATCTTTAGCAGTTTACACACATGAATTTTTATACTGAACTTTTCTTTTGCCTTCATAATGGATAGATTCAGGGCAGAAAATGTTTCTAGGGACTGTAAGTCAGAAAATGCAGTAAATTATTGCAAAGTCAGACATTTATTCTCCCAGATAACAAAAGAAATCTGCAAAGTAACATCCCAAACCATAGATTTTAAATGGTGTATTCCAAAGAACCTTCATCCCAACAAATCACAGACCACGGCCTGTACTTAGAATACCTCCGGTTGAAATGAGAGAACCAAAAACTAACATCTTATTCAAACAGATAAAAAGAATTTCCTAAATTATGCAGTTCTGATACTGCAAAACAAGAACAATTCAGAATTTGGACTGCACAATCAACCAGCTTCATTTCTAACTGGCAATTTGGCTGTATTTGGAATTAATATTTATGCTGCACAATGTAAGTTTTCCTTTGGGTTGATTTGTTACATGATCCTGCTCTGCAGGAGAAATGCAGGATCAGCAAAGCTTATCCATTGCTTTCTTTGATGACAGATTACTAACAATGATAGATATTTAATGATATGCCAGGAAGTGTATGAAACTGAATGGTTATGAGGTAGCAACTGCCAAAAGAAGCTGCTGTGAATGCTGCAAATAGAAAGAAATATGTATTACGGTTCACTTCTGTCACTGACAGCCAATTCTGATGGTATACATTTTACATTAGGAAATTCTTCCTTCCCCTACATGAATGAGATCAGAAGACCATTCAGAGGACTGTTACTTTTTTTTTTCCAATTTGTGAGTAACATATTTTAAGGAAGCTAGCAGAAACAGTTTTTCTTCCCCTAAAACTACAGCAATTTAAAAATATTTAGGGAATTTGGTATGGATTATGAAGACAGTAAAACATGGACCACTATAGCAAGGAAAAAATGGAAATTAATTTTTGTGAACAGATTACTTTGTGTATTTAATATACTGAAATGCCACAAAGTTCTTCGGTTTGTTATAAATAAAATACTAGAGTAGTTACAGAGATGTTGCAACACTCTTTTATCTTTTAGAGTCAAGAAATAAAATGACAGATGCAATACATGCTGGTCAACAATAATGATTTCCCTCAGACATGAAAAACTGCACCAGCTGTCTTCTTTATTCCAGTTTTACATGTCGTTTCCATGCTATCATAGAACTACCAGGCAACAGTCCAAGGCATGCCATGCTGGAATTGATTCACCTATCAGGTCATGTGGCTCATGCCGCTTGCACACCGGGGCGGCAGACGCGTTTCTCCACAATACACAGAAAAACACTCCACAGGGGTACTGCTTCCTGAAGCACCAGAAATCACGTTGTCATGCCTCTAAAACTCTTTGGCCCACACATAAAGGAGAGGAGGATGTAGAGGGCTGCTGATGTCTGGCACTGTTCCCATTATTCCCATTAGCTGCCTCTCCTCACTATCAGTGCATCGTCTCTGGAACACGAGCACTGCTCTCCAGACAAGGTGATACTGAAGTGGAGTGTGGAGGTGACTGTCTCTTTTACACGAGCTCCAGAATTTCTCTATAGCAAGGATATCAACGTAGTCCCAATTAACAGCTAGCTTACAGCCTTGAAACCAGCAGGTAGGTTTCCTATAAACTATTATGTACTCATACAATTTATCTCAGCTTAGAAAAGAGAGAAAATCTCTCTGGGTCCACTGCAAATGATGGAAATTTTACCTAAATACATAAAGTGTGTAGGCAGTATCATTCATATGCTGGTAATGTAAATACAGAAACTTCAAGCAGAGTCTAACATGTTCTGCCACTCCATCTTTGAGCCATTCTTTTACACCTTCAGGAGCTAATCATCTTGATACAAGAACTGATCCACGGCACACTTTTTGTCTGAAGTGAACCTCTTCACCACCCCACGTACCATAACAAGGACACTGGATGTTGTAACCGTTGTTTGATTATCCCCACAGCAGTACAGGAGATTTAGTCACATTAGAGCTGTTAAAATGAATGCAGCTAAGTGGCTTGTACTGCTTTAGAAAGCTCTATAAGAAGCAAATTAGCTGTTGACCTCTTAGGGCATATGTAATCTCTTCAAAGCTCTGTCTCCTATCAGGTAGTTCAGCTGGTCTCTTGTGAAGAGGCCTGCTTCTCAGTACAACTGCTAAGTGTTGAATTTAAAGAGTAAATACAGTTTTCAGAGGCTTTAATTAAAAATGTTTCCGAAGTGTGAGGGTGCACTTGAAACCTAACAAGCAAGATTTTAATGTCCTCACCTACAGTAATCACTTCACAGTACAGGTGCTAATGGAGGCAGCAAGGATGGGAGATACACTGATGAACCAATTGAAACCAAAGAAAAATACAAAATATTTTGTCTTAAACAGAGCTTGCCCAACAATGACAACAAGCAAGTAACCAGAGGTTAATCTGGTTATTTTGATACATCTCAAAGATGTGCAGTCAGTACTTAATAGTAATCTTGTAAACTTTCCTTGCTATGTTGAGACTGATTTCAGGTTGTGCTGTTACAAAGGGTTTTGCCAAAGAAAAACCCCGAGGCCCCAAACACATCTATGGATTTGTCTGAGTGCACAAGTCTCATTAGCAAAAGAAACTCTCACAGAACCATATCTTTTCTCTTTAGTTTACCTAGATTCTTGTTCAAAATAATCTAAAATGTTGCAACTTCTAATACTTGTCTTATCAGTTCAACCCAAGACCATGCAACAAAACTGTCTTAAATAACGAGATGCTTTCAGTTCCATTGCACAAACACTACGTTTTCTGCATTGCAACACAGAGAAGGAACTTGTGAGAAACACACAAACATGCACACACAGTTGGCAGCCTGTGCTGGTTTAGGACTTTTGGATTGAAATTCCTCCTCCATAAATCCACAATCATTGCTATATTTCCTGAAAAAGGAGAAGTTATCATTTTCTAACTCAATGGTGCTGTTTTAGAATATTCTTTCAGATCACCTGGGCATCTACTCTGAAAAGCAGACAGCAGCTCTTGAATCAAAAGGTGTTAATTCCAAATAATCCTGTTTGATAGCATGTGCATACACACCTCTTAATCTAGACACATAGCAATTTCGACTGGCATCTGCACAGTAGGAAAAATACTACCAACCGATTGTGTCCTACTGGAGACCTCAGGAGACAGCACAGATAAAGAAGTTCATGGACTCAAAGAAGGCATGGCAAAGCAGTTAAAAGATGAGGCCTTATTGCTTTTTGATTAAGGTTCTAAAGTGCTATTTAAATATTGATGTATTTTAAAAAATATATTTGGTGTTGCAACAGAAAACCTCATGAGTATCATCTCTTCACTACTTGTACAGTATAAGTACCTTGCTGAAATGGAATACCCATTAACATGTCAAAGAAACAAAGATAATTGCTTTGTTTATTAGGGAAACATTTTAAGCAGAATCAATCCAAAAAAAACATGAACTTATAATTTTAACTGGGAGTTCAAATACATAATAGAATCACAGAAGGGTTTGGATTGGAAGGGTCCTTAAAGGTCACTTAGATCCAAGACCCTTGCAATGGGCAGGGACCCTTTCAATTGCTCAGAGTCCCATCCAACCTGGCCTTGAACACTTGCAGGAGCAGGGCATCCACAGCTTCTCTGGGCATTATACATGGAGCATTCCCATCTCCTTAGAAGTACCCTTAACAGTAGGGGTTCTCTGGTAAACTCTATGGTAAGCACAGAAAAGAGCAAAACCAAGAGTGAGAAATAATAAAATTCCAAGCATAAAATCTTCAATACTTTTCTTCTATAAGGGAGCAGTTCTGTGAATTAACACTTCTGTTTACCGAGAAAGCCCTTAGGATCCAAAAATTGTCTTCAATGGTGGGTGTCATTAACACCAATTATTTAGTGAGGAAAAAAGCACCAACAAAACAGCAAAAAACAATTAACCAACAACATCTAACAGTATTTAATTAACTTCCTTGTTGAATATGTTCAGCTCTGCATTTATTGATTCTCATACATAACAAGCTAAAGAATCACCAGTCTTTCCACATGCAAAGCATAAAGCAGTCTGCATGAACTGAGAAAGATCAGTACAAAGACAGGTAAAAAAGACAGAACTCTCTCTGCAAGATCATCCAGAGAGAACAGATGTCCTGTTCTGGTTCTATTTCATGATATATTCTTTAGGAGAAAACTTACATATAAATTTAATACTGGCTAGAGACATCCATTTCTTAATGAAAGTCTTCATGCTCATCAGTGATAGTAATACTATATTGTTATATATTATTATGGACTAGTCAATATTCATAATTATTATATATTAAGTATTTTATATATAGCTGACAAGTTAGGTCTATACTAACACTATCTCAATATACACTGGATTTCAGTAACAAGCTTTATTGCAAGCAAGCTGAAATTACATTAGTATTTCATGTGACTCCCCTTTCCATTTTTATCTCTGCAAGTCTTTCTATAGCACTAGATGATTATAGGCAGAGTACTGGAAACAACTAGCTTGCATCTTTACATCTGTATTTACTGAGATTATATTCTCCTAAAGCCAGCTGCTTTGTGCTGTTTTGGCTCTTAATTGTAAAGTAAAACTCAGAATTGCAACAAAAAAGTGTTTAGCTCACAAAGTTAATTTATCAACATCATTAGCCTGCAATGAAAAGTTAAGCTGATATAGCATTTTTTTGTTGAAATTGACAAATTCACTCACTGGTACTAAAAGTTTTCTCAGGAGACCAAACTTTCTTAGAAGTAAATCTGCCATTAACAGTTTTCAGAAAGTCTCCCTCCCTTAAGCTAGTTTCTCATGAAGACACTTAAAAGCTGCCAGTCTCATCCTGGGTGGTGAAACAGGAAAAGTGTAATCACAAAGTGCTTTGTAGAATCAGAAACCACTTCCTGCCCAGTTCCTTTGATGCATCTTGAATAGGAAAAATAAAAATACAAAAAAAGGGAAAACAACCGTTATCACATAGATCCATTTGCAGCATGAAGACAGAGCTAAGTAGGAGTACAGATTTATCCACAATTACTACTTAAATCAGGACTGCACTACAGAAGCAGATCTCTTAGTAATGTCCATTTTCTGAATTCTCTTTTGTGTTGCAAAATCAATGATTTGGATTTCTTTCTGAGAAAAAAGGCTGAGAAAGACATCCAAATTAATTTGGACCTATCCTTTATCAGCAGTATGATAAAAAGTGTTTTTTTAAACTTTTATATTTCTACAAAGACTAAAAACTCTCAAGTTCAGCATAGGAAAAATGGCCATGGTATTCCATGCTCAAGGGAAAGCAATTTCACTATATTAGTTAGATGAGTAATGTGTACCAAAATTAATGGTGCCATCTAAAGTTCAGTTCACTCAATCTGTACCAATTTGCTTGGCAAACACTTGTTCTCTGGACAAATAGCACCAGGTCTTCACTTCTATAAATTAGGTCAGCAGCACAATGGTTCCCTAGATTATTGCCTGCTGAGTGATGGCTTGGTATAATACACAGGTGCAGGTAATGAAAACACTGTTAAATGCACACTTTCATGAGCACTGAGGTGTAAACCTGATTCACCAATGCCTGGCATCTTGTAATGAGAGTAAACAAAGCAGCATTTTGGAAGCACTCTAAAGTGCCTGAAGACCTTGAGTGAATTTGGAGCCAAGGAAGGCTGGTTCCTCTGGAGGACACCAGGCACTCTAAATTTACATCTCCCAGACATAAGCTGTGGCCTTAGAAAAGGAAGTCTCCATCTAATGTGATTTCTTAAATTGGTGTTTCACCACTTTAGATTTA
The DNA here is from genome assembly GCA_003676055.1 of Chloebia gouldiae. Lineage (NCBI taxonomy): Eukaryota > Metazoa > Chordata > Aves > Passeriformes > Passeridae > Chloebia > Chloebia gouldiae. The sequence continues at coordinate 25,848,489 of QUSF01000003.1, read as the reverse complement.
TTTTGAAAAGTAAATAAATAAAAATGCCCTCTCATCTGCTACGTTTGCTTTTATTTCTGAAATTATTCAAATAAAGTTTCTGGTACCTCTTCACAAGAAAATAACCTTATTAGTGTCACAGATATTTCAAAATACTTTTTAAGAGTTTCTTGCTTAAAAATGAATAATAAAAAATTAGCTCTTAGGAGCCTATAACTCCTAAAAAATAAATGCTTGTGCTACTTCTAAGCAAGAAAATGAGCTGTTAAGGTTACAAGATTACTTTTATTTAGCTTATTAATAGCTCCACTGAACCTCACTTTTACTGGCAAAAAACAATGTGGCAAAAAAACTACATATTCCACAACAGGCATATTTATCCTTCTTCACTCAACATTGGAGTTTCAATAAGTCACCACTATTTCAGGATATGCTATGGTCAGAAATAGTCAGCAAGTTACCTTTAGACAATAAACATCTTGTCATCCACCTTGAAAAGGGGATTTTGCTGGAGAGTCTACCATAGACTATACTATACTAGATTCAGTATAACAGCTTATGGGCCAGACTGGTCTGGCTGGGCAGAATGATGATTGGCAAAATTTTGCCTATTCAAAACCAAGAACAGTTTTCAGAACTCAACAGACATTTTCTGGAAGAACGACATTTTTGGATAAGCCTTTCCTTTTATTTTCATGTTCCTGACAAGAGAGAATACCAGAAACCTCAGCAAGACATTAGATCCTATAAGATTTGTATTCAATTTTCAAAACAAAACTTTGGGTAGTTCACTTAAGATGAAGGTTAGCAAGCCAAACTTTTGGTTGCTTAGCTGAACAACAAGGGATCACATATTTTGAGAGTCCCTTCAAATTATTTCACTAACAGAAACAGAAAAGGATAAAGATAGTTAATCTCCTCCTGTCAATAGACAAGTTTGTTTATGGGCTTGACTTTCTTCCAAATGTAGCATCCCAAAGGACTTTCCAAACAACAATTAATAATGATATATTTGTTTTGTTTCTACACTGTTTTCATTAAAATTATGAAGTCAAGGGTTAACCAATGTGCATGGATACCATATTAATGGTGAAATGAATGCAGGGGGAAAAAATCCAGCCTGGTCTGAAAGTGAACCTTGTATATAACACTGGGGTTTTTTGAGCAAAAGCTAAGACCCACAGGGTTTTCTCTGCAGAGATGTTTTTGGAGACATTACTGAGAATAAATCTCTTAGAGTTATGATTGATTTTGAAGACATGATGACATACAGGAAAGTTCACAGAAAAATAAAATAGTCCCTTTATTCATCAAATATAGAAAGGGAGGCATGTTTCTTTTTTTTTTTTTAAAAGGAAGCAAAACATGCCCATTAACATCAACATGATGCCATTTATTGATGCTTTTACTGCTCTATGTACCCCACAAAGGATGATGAAATGCAGAAGTATGAGGTCACACTGTGCAGTATAACAGCTCCTACCACTGAAGGTCACAGCTCCTCTAAGCTCTTCACACCTTTCTCATCTCTTCCACTAACTTTCTATCAGCTCACCAGACAACCTTTGAGAACTAGATTGAACTCAATGGGAAAAAAATCAGAACAAACAAACCCCCCCCCAAAAAAAAACAACCCCAAAACAAAAACAAACAAACAAAAAACCACAAAAACCAAACCAAATTAAAAAAAAAAAACACACAAAAAAAACCAAAACAACAAGCAAGTGGACATTTTTCTACTCTTTAACTGAGTTAAGGCAGATAAAAAAAGGATCTGGAAATCCTCAGGGAAGCAAACTTGTGAGACCAACAGAGCTGGGAATCAGGGAGAGGAACAGAAAGAATACCATGTAATGGGAAATAGCTGGGGAAAAAAGTAAGTTAAAACACTAAGTAGCATATTCTCCATTATATTTTTCATAGCAGAAGTGAAGGTACATTAGTTTTATGGTATTACTTCAAATGATGTATAATCAGGATGAAAGTGTTCATAATGACTAGAATCAGTATAATGATTTCTTGGAGGTTCACTCCTCCCTCATAGCTCAGCCAGCTTGTTGAAATAGCCATTACCTGTGTCTGGACAGAGTCTCTTGTGAGATTTGCCTATTTATAATTTGTAAAAGGCATACATATAAAACATGGTGATTTATAACATTTTGACCAGAAATCCAATGTAAATGAAGCATTCAAAACACTTTCAGATTAATTTAATCCAAATATCAGGAAATGGAAAGAGGAGACAATTAAAATATGATTGTATAGTTTAGGTTCAAATGCAGCAGTTTATAGGCCCAGGACCCTGCATTTGAGGAATGAACATTCAGTGAAATATTTGCTACTTATACAGCTCCTGATTCCTTATGGGACCAGCTTCGGAGCATTTCATGAAAAGGCCCACAGCTATTGATGCTAATTGCTGATCTCTGTTTCAGGAAATTACTCAAATTACTCCCTTTATGAGTATAGATATAGCTGCTCTTCTCCTCCTACAGGAGGAAATTTTCCATGTCATTAAGATATTTTCTGCAGACACTCATCTCATGGCTTGAGCAAGATAAACATCTCCAAGATATATATATTTCAAAGATCATGCCATCCTTAGGCCTCCTTTTTGATTTTATCTGCTATAATCATTTGGTATACTGTTTGGGGCTAGCTATTAGTAATCTGGATGGGAAGTTTGAAAAGTGAAAGGCAAAGAAAAACCTTCAAGTGAATTTTTGAATACAGCTCTCTGAACATTATTTAATTGTCAAAAATAAACTAAAAATTGCATTCAATATTTAACAGAACTTCATGTGAACAGTTTGAATGTTTTTGTGTTTAAATGAAAATACCTCAAGAATAAAAATTGAAACTAATTACAGAAATATGGCAACACCAAATACTGAAAATTTCAGCTGCAGTTTTTGATTAGGGTGCCAGTTCCCAAAATTATATGAAAGCTTAAGTTTTTGTTTTTAAGAGATACCCACTTGGTTACTCGACTGCAAAGACATATATTTTGAACTAATAAAGGTTCAGACACTAGAAAGCATGTAATAAATATAAAATTAAAAACAACAACAACAAAAAATGTACAGAAACAAGACAGCTTCACCCTTGACAACTATCTCAAGATTTTTTTATTTGTAGCATCACTTATAATGAAGATGACCATATGACTTTCCTATTTACTACAAAAAACAAGTAAGGTTATGATTAAGTCTGTATAGAAGACCAAATAAAATATAGAAAATGTAATAGCACCAATAGCACACAGAATAACCTGGAAGAAAAAATTCTGAATTCATATAAAGTCTCATTGTTGCTTATCCTAAAAGCCTACAAAATTAGTATGACAGCTAAAATAGTTGGGTACAAAATACACAGTGAGAAGATAACATGGAGATCAGTGATAACAATCAGTTTCTGCAGTCTCTCCCACTCATGCATCACATGAGCTGCATCTGCACAGAACCCTAGTACAACTCCCAGGTATTTACATGGGTCTATCCTAGCTGCAAAAGTATAAATATACACTGAAGAGAAAAAAAAAACAAACTGAAAAAATCAAGATTAAATTGAAATTATCTCACAGTGAAAGATAGCAGAGGACCACCCTGTGATTTACCATCTTCTGACATGATAGTTTCTTTCATGTTCTGTTGTGTGCCTTTAGAAACATTTGCATGATCAGCTTTTGCCAAATTTTATCATTTGATATTTAGGATCCAGAGAGTTGTGCCAAAAAAAAAAATTGCCTGTAGTAATGGTCATGCTATACTGATCAGCACAAGCAATGCCACTGACCTGGCCAATAGCTCTTAAAGAGCTATTCATCCAAATTCTCCCAGAAAAATGCAATAAATGGAAAGTTAATCCCTTTGGGATATTTTGTGGCATTATGACTCTGTTTATTCTCAAGCATTTCATTTTCAGAGTACTTATACTTTCTTATTTATTATATCAATAAACCTATTGAACCAAATTATTGGGGATTAAGTAAATTATTCCACAATGGTTATTCAGACAGAACAGAGTTTATTTCCACCATGTCCAGGCTGTATCTCATCTCCTCAACTGGATATACTGAAGCTGCAATGTAGAAGGCCAGGTTCATAGCCTTGATTTCTTATTGTGGTTATACTCAGGTGAACAATGTTATAGCATGCAGTTCCCTATGACCAGACAACAGTGCTACCCCCACCCCTTCCCAAACACACCCAGTCACAGAACAGATTTCCTGGATCACAGGCAATAGCAGATTTGCAGGGATTATACACTCAAACTACTTGTCAAAATGATACTTCTTTATTAGAGCATTATATTACAGCATTTCACTAAATATGGACACTCCACCTGCAGCTTGTAATCACTTGCACTAAGGCCTCCTTAGAGTGACATTTTCCTTGTACTCCATAAAGATCACCTTCAAGATGGAGATTACAGTAGTTGCCTGTAAATACAGATCACAAGTGATAGCATCCTATCTTCTATGCCCAGCCCAAATTTTGAATAAACTGAGACAGAGAGAAAAAGTTCGAGTAAACTGATTGTAACAGATAAGAAATAACAACAAGACTAAGATGAACTGTTAAAATTCTGCAAACATCATACAAAATGGCTGACCTGGTAAAAATAGGCCTTACTCTTCTCTTACACATCTGACTACACCAGAGTTACCCTGATTTACAGAGAAGTTGTATGAGGCTAAAACTGATGCCAGTTAGATCTGGATCTGGCCAAATGCCTACAAATGCAGTAGCTTCAGATGCTGGCTTAAACAGAAATGGCAGATGTACTGTCACATGGCAATCAGGAAATTCGTTCTGCTTTCTTTCCCAAATTGCTACTGACCCCAGCCATATCCTTATGTCAATAAGGAAGTGTGAAAATGGGAATCTGATGAAAGAGTAGACTATTAAACAGCTTAGAAATCTGTTTTTAAAATTGTGGTTTTATCAGCAAGACTTAAATATCTAGCAGCCTTGCTTTAATACTATTTATGTCGCTAAAAGCAGTTACTAAAAATTTTGAGTTTTTTCCCCTGGCAGCTTCTTCTGTCTTTAAGAGCACAAAAACTAAATAAAAAATCTTTTCAGACACAAAAGAAGGCTGAATGCACTGTAAATAACTGACCCATTTCAGGCTTTCTCTTCCATTGTGCCTAATTCTATCTTCCAGGATAAATGGAGAAAAGACTGACTAATCAGAGAAGCTTTTACAGTTACAATGGACTTTTATGACAGTTGCCATGTATTGATGCTTTTGTAACAGCAGGGCTTGGGCCAGCAGCAAAAGCACCTTACCATTTTCCCAGATGATCTAACTCATTGACCCCACTGGCGGAAGAGCTACAGCAAAGCACAGTGCAACCTGTCAAAAAGTGGCCTTTTGTTAGTAAGAGGAAATGCACTAGTCAGTGAAAAGGAAAGGTTGATAAATCTTGAGACCACAGAACCACTTTGCCTGTAATTTTGTTGTACAACTCCAAGAATTTCAGTATGAATGCATCTAATACCAGAAACCTGCAGCCTGGCTAAGGCTGCTCTGTGTGGTAGCTAATCTTGCTTTTTCAAGGCTTCTTCTTTTGAGCAAGAAAATACACCCACAAGAGTCATTTTGACAAAATAGTTTTATCTGCCCCAGGTTCTTTCACCTGAGGAAACTATTGTAGTCAGCAGTTTTGTCATTAAATATCCCTAATATTCCCATCTCCAGAAATCTTTTTTTCCTATAGCAAAGACAAGTCTTGAATGGTCTAAGGGCATTACTGGCTGGCAAGTAAGCTATATAAACTGAAAATTTGTAAAGTGTTTTTTGTGTGCTGCAAGATAAGACAAACCTTGAAGTAGAGGCATGACCAGGTCTCAGCTGAAATAGAAAAAATCAAATAAAGGAGGTTAGATGCACCTTGGCATGCTTCAGAAAGAGGCAGTCCTAATCACCCCATATTGAGCTTCTACTATGGGCTGAAGGGCAGTTACAGATGATATCACAGCCAAACTCTTGTGAGCAGTGGTAAACAAACTAAACATGGACCAGAGGCACAAGCTGAGCATCGAGACAGGCACGCTCACAAAGCTCACCACCAAGAGACTACAATGAACCAATCTAAGAGGGCCATGCAACTCTGAGACAGGTTACCCAAGGTACTCAGAGGGACTCCATCTTTGGCAGTTTCCAAAATTGGAGCAAGTGGTGGCAATAATCCCCGTTTAAGGAAAAGACTGGGCTTCAAGCCAACCCTTCTAGCCACCCTTGCTATGATTGTGGGAAAACAGTGGGCTAGGTAGCCTGTTTAAAGGTGTTTAAAAAGCTTTATTAACCTTTTGTCAGAGTCAGGCAAAGCAAGGAAGGGCAGGACACCCCTGTGCTGGAGGCAGGGAAAAGGAGAATCCAGAGAAGTGCCTTGTGACACGAGGGCACTAAAGTATAATAAGAGACTCTTGTCATTTCTGGGACAAAGCAAAAGTGTCAGGTAGAAGGAATTAGATTAGTAAAATGATGTGAATAATGATTTTTTTCCAGGTCTTCTTGGAAAAGGAGCAAAATAGACAAACCTGTTACAGAAGTGAAGCACACTGACCAGTGTAAAAACTGCCATACAAAATGGGTTCCAGGATAGAAGCTTTGTTGAGTACAGTCTGAGGGAAATGTTGGCTAGAACAGCTACGTGTGACAACTTCCTTTCCAGAGTTATGACTTAAACAGACAAAGAATTTCCCAAAACAAATAGATAAAAACTATTTTATGGGCTTCATATCACCACTGTAGTAGACATGAGTCACATTCAGAGGGACTTTTTACACTTTTAATATTGTAGGTTATAAGCTATATTTATTAAAGGAAGAAAAACTAGAATATCCTTACTCATTTAACCTGTTCTTTTGTAAGACCTGTTTCAGATAGTAAAATTAAATATAGACACCTAAAAAAGTAATTTTCTTTGAATAGCCAAGGCTGCTTGGAATAAGCCCTTTGTCCCGGTCTTGCTGCATATTATGCAGATATCACGCTTATGCCATAATATCAGTAGCTAATTTCCTTCATTGTTAAGGCCAGATCAATTACACTGTGTCACCCAGGCTGATTGATCCAAGACAAATGTGACAGGACCTTTGAGAGTCAGTCTGGCATCGAATGATCTTCTGATGACACGGAGTGGTCACATCAGTCCATTAGCTGTGATTTAGAGTGAATGCTCCATTAGGCTCTCCCTATTTCTTAATCCTTTCTTCCAGAGACACTGGCAACTGCCCTGCAGTGGACAGGGAGGGAAAAAACACCCTTCAGGACAATTGTGCTGGAAAATATGAGACCTCTCACTCAGCTTCAGTGATTGCAAACAAGAGATAGAGAGATGTCACTCCATCAAAACTAGACTGCTGTAAGGAACAGTGGAGTTGGATCCAAGCCAGGGTGCTTTACTGTCAATAGTACAAGCCAGTCTTTTTGTCTCATACAAGTCCTACTAGTCTGTGACATATTAATCATTATTACTTAAGCAATTACTTAAGTATTTCAGAAATTGTTTGAGAAATTAAAAATAAGCAGAGACCCATCCTAAGAGAACGGGATGTACCGTGTTAAACTTCCTGCATGCAGGGAACGGGAAAGAAGAAAAAAGATAATTTCCAGCTAATTGTTTATGTCATATTCTTTGGCAGTGATGCCAATAAAAGCACTGAATAATGATCCTGAAAGGACCAAAACAAGAGAAATTACGTGTTCAGCAGTTCTTGTTATTTGAAATACAGTAGTGTGTTTTATTTGCTTTTCAGCTTTACTTTGGTGTGGCCTTTCAAAAGGAAATAATCCTGTGAACAAAATATCTGGCCGAGAGACAAAAGGACTGCCAAGTCTGATCCACAGGTGATGAGTACTTGGCCAGCAACCAAACTTAGGCTAAATTAAATACAATTAAAACAGACAAAACTGTCCATCTGCTTGTACAGTTAATATAGACAGAGTGTAAAAAGGTGCTAATAATGACTAAAGAGAAAAGATTACACTACACGCTGAAGACCAAATGTCCAGCAAAAATTTCTGCTGTACAAAACAAGCCAAAGCAAAAAGCCTGTACAAAGGAACTCTAGCAAAACACTAATATGAAGTGCCTAATTTTTACATGTTTGGTAGCAATAAAGAATAGACAAATTTTTCAGCTCCTCTTTGAATGACAGAATTTAATCCTCAAAGCTAATATCTTTTTCATTTTAATTGTAGTACCTAAAGGGATATTTAGGAAAATCTTAAGAGTATGAATCAACCTGAAACTAGCATGTATGCTGAAATAATGTGAGCATCTTTTGAGTCCTACACATGCAGTGTACTTAAATTTAAGTCCATAAAAAGAAGTCACATATCAAGAAGGAGGAATATAAATAATAAAGCATCATAACGACTTAAGTTTTATATAACTGAGATGCAATCTCTGTCAAAAATCTAGCACAGTTAAAAAAAATTTTCCCCTAGTTTTCAGCCACATGTATACCAGGACAGTCTTCAAATGACCCAATAGTGCAGTAAGAGCAAGTGGGACACTCAAATTGAATTCTTTGCTCTGACTCAAATCCACAGATTTTACTCAATCCCCTCTGTCGCATTTTAGTCTACTGCTAAATCTGTCATAATTTTCCACTGCCCATAACTAAGCCGTGTGCCCCAATCTGTGTGTTCATACTCCCTGATTTCCCTGCACCCTTAACACATTGATTTAGGAAATCAAAACAAAAGACCATTCCTTTCCTTGCCAGTGTTATATGTCATTGCTGGGTGAGATGCCTGAACAGGTTCCCTTGCTGGAACAAGGGAAGCAGCCGAGCACACAGCATACCAGCAATGAGCAGAGAAGCAGGACTGCCTCTTTCAATAGCCTGTGGTTCTGCCTCCTGAGTGCTATCCTAAAACTATCTCTTTAATTTCATAACTATTTCAAATGAGACAGCTGTGAGTTGATGCCAAAAAACAGGTTGATGCCTTGCTCACTCCTTTCTTCCTGCCAGCATTCAAACAGCCATGCAATGAGCCACATTTGCAAACTCATGATGGGTTTGGTTATGATTTTCTCCCATTAAAAACATGTTTATAAAGAAAGGAAGAATGGGAATATTTTTTGGATATTCAGGAGTTTTCACGAAGTGATATTATTACTTTCTCTTTCAAAGAAGAGATGTACATTTTTATTTTCATAAGACAAGGTCAATATTTTACACACATTTAGATAATTATCCCAAAACAGAGTAGCAAAGAATTCTTTCTGTGAATAGAAACTAATTTATATTTCACAGATGTCAGTAATTTCACTAAAAAAAATATAAGAAAATAACAGCTAGTTCTTTTCTCTGTTTACATCCAAGCAGTGGCTACTCATCAGAGATTAGGCAAGATTAGTTAAGGGAAAGTAGCAGGACAACATAATGAGTAAAGAGAATTTTAGGAAGTTAATGTTTCTGGAAAACCCATCATCTGAGTGCAAAGTTTAAATATGCTTCCTCCCATGCCCAGCCTTAGTAGAGACAGATTAATTCCTTGGATCATTTTTAAAAATTTGTACTGAATCACTGGTAAATATTTCCGATAAGCCTTTCTACTTCATCAAGTACTCTAACAAAACAAGCACAGAAAGCAGCAAGTATACGCCATGATTTCCTTTCTGAAAAACAGAAAACTTAGAATATTACCCATCCCTCAGGCTGGATATTAATCCTCATTTTTGAGAGGGGTAAAATTCTTATTAATTTTTTGAGAAGAGTAAGATTCTTAACTGTGGATATGCTCCAAGGGGGAGGTGAGCAGGGTTGGCTGGGTTTTTTCTAAATGTGCCTATCTTCATGCACACAACTATCTTACCAGAGGGTTTAATGCATTCCCTTAACCTCCAAAGGTCTGGGCTTACGCAAAGCTCCTGAACTCTGTCATTCCAACTCAAAGCTGTTTATGCCAGAGAAATTGCAGAGCAAACACACCAATCATAACTTTATCAGCCCCAGACTCACAGCTCTGCATCACTCATTTTTATTACTGAAGAGTTTGGGCTTTTTTTTTTTTTTCCCTTCTTTTTATAAGCTGTGCTAATTAAGAGACTCCAATGAAGTATATTGTACAATTTCTCCAGCAGACCCCCAAGGGCTACTATTTCAACTAGAAGGCAACATTATAAGCAGAGTTATTATTGGTAGGGAGAGATTAGCTTGCCTCCAGTAGCACTGGACTACTGATAGCCAGAGGTACACGCACAGTGAGCACACCAGCATGGTATGAGAAACCAGCCAGGATTGCAAATAAAGCTGTGCTGCTAATGAGGAGCTGGAGGAATCAGAGCATGAGGAAGCACCAAATTAAGATGCCTTCCTGTCTCAGCAATTTTCACTTTAACTGCCTCAAAGGGCCAAGTACCTTTAAGTACCGCCATCAACAGCATTATATTTACTTCAGGTTTTACCCAGAACTTTCTTCCCTCAAACCTCAGGTCACAACCTTTTATATTTTGCTCAATGACTAAAAGAGCAGGGGCTTGCATTTTATATAAAAATGCTATTAAAAACCAAGTGTACTACACTTAAAATATCTTCTTGTGGCAAACATAAGTGAGCTACGGACTGACCGTCTCAATTGCCCACAAAATTAACACTACATATTAAGACAATAAAAATAATTCAATACTGGAATTAATCCAATATTTGGAACTTTCTTGATCTTTCTTTTCTACAGAAGGCAGATTAACTGGAAAAAAAATGTTAATGGTAAAAATGAAATAACATAAAAGGTTAATGACATGAACTATGTCTTATATCCTCTCCACCACAGACCTTACAACAGCACAGCCAGTGAAGGACAAAAACAGTGTTCCAAGAAGGAAAAGTAACAAGTGTTTGCCTAAGGGCTGTCCAATTTATCCATACTTAATGTGTCTGTAACTCAAATAGTTTCATTTTTATTTTGTGTTGAATTTGGGATCCTCAGAGTTACTAAATGCTTCTTGAACCCTATTCTGTTAAGCCTTAAATTGATAATTGTAATCTGAAATAATAGCTAGAAGGGAGGAGGAACATGATGTAGAGTGGACTTCAACATTCTCCAGACTGTATCCTTTGCTGAGGGGAGTAGGACGTGTGCTTGGATCCCTGCTCACTACTTGTCGTGCCGACACAAGGCTGCCTTTGCTGGCAGCACTCAACCATCAGCCAGGCAGAGACCAGCAGCACTGCAGGAGCCACGCACACAGTTTCCTTTACCCACCACTAAACCCACCTGAGGGAAGGAGTAATGTCTTCCACTTCAATTGGGGAACACCCAGAGACCAGCCCTCAAACACCCCTACTGAAATAATCACGTTATGGAAAGACAGAAACTGTTAGAGATTAAGATAGGACTAACTAGTATTTATTACTTCTCTGTAGGCTTCAGGTGAAACACTGATGAAGGGAACTCCCTCCCCACCCTCCACAAGGTAATAGCATCTCGCCTCAAACACGTCAGCTAACAAAGCTCCGTGTCAATCTAAATTCTTTCATAACCAATATCTGGCCAAAGCTTTACCCTCCTTTTACTTTTGCAATGGGAACTGGGGACAGCTAAATGGCCTGTGAGCAATCTCAGACAAGTCTTTTCAGAGTTAGGGGGAAAGGGATTGTGCCAATTGACTGTGAAATCCCATAGGCTGTGTTCAAACAGTTCAAGATAGTCTGTGCAGTTAGGCAAAAAGCAGGCTACCTAAAATCGTCGAACAAGGCTTAAATCCAAACTTGTGGAAAGTACTTTTCCCCCATATTATATGAACTCTATGAACACACTTCTAATTGCTTACATAAATTTGCTATTTAGAAAACTGGCCAAATACCACTTGAATACATAATTTTGGAAAATGTTAATGAGTTGTACAATTATTAGAACTACAGCTGAACAAATAGTAGTCCCCAGTGGAAATGGAAGACATCCAGTTGATACAAACAGGTTTAACTCCCTTCAGCACTGACTTATCCAAGTGAGGAATCTCTGTAGAGTTCAGACTTATTTACATCCCTTCTGCTGTTTCTATCTTTTTCCTTTAGCCAGTCTTTTAATAATGACCAACATGTTTCAGCTAGTAGATTGTCCACTGAATATTCAACACCAATAATATTTGTTATGTTAGCTATTAAATGACCACAAGAGAGAAGCAGTTTTTCTATTTCCCAATGAGGTTGCTTTCAGGAATGGGACTTGAACAATTGTACATTTAGAGGTTTGTGCAAATACTTGCATTCTGAGGTTGTACTGATCAGAATTTTCACAACCACTATTATTAACAAAGCTTTATTAAATAACAAATTCTACTGAAAACTAATCTGATCACTACAATTACTCATAGAACAAATGCAATTTACATGGAAAATATTTGCTAATGCTTTCTCCAGTAGCTACCAGATGCTATTTATAAGACAGAAGCTGAAATATTGACAGAAAAGAAATGAAACCCATGAAACAAGAGATAATAGGTGATCCTTCTATGAACCTCTCATTGTTTTCTGTCTAAAGATGAAACTGAGCATTAGTCAGTTATTTTTGTCCTAGGGCATTATACAGCTGTTACACAATACTGGACTGAACAAGTCTAACATCTCAAAGCTGCAGAAAGATGGATGTCCTTCTTCCATATGTCCTTCCATTCACTTCCAGCTTCATGTTCCCTGCACTGACATAAATACACCTACCCTTTCAACAAACTGCTTCAACTCACTAGTCCAGTCAAAAAAAAGAATTTTAAAAATAAACTCAAAGATGCACAGGTTTTTAATAGCTATTTTTTGGGTTAGTGATTTTAAGCATCAGCCATACTAGTGAGTCACAGAGCAAGCACAATGCAGAAGAAGTCAGATCCTTGAGGCTGGGTGCAGGAGACAGAAAAAAAAAAGGGAAGAAATAAGGACAACCTTTTAGTGACAACATATGAACTGGCTTAATGCCAACATTATCTTCCCATTATATCAGAGAGGAGTGCAGTCTTTTTGCTTATGCATACACCTGTAAGGTAGTCACCCAAGCAAATATTAAATAGATGCTCATTTACAAGACACATCCAGGAAATAAGCTTCTAAAATATTTGGAGACACCCATTCTCATGCAACAAAACCATTTTGTGTGGTGCCCTGTTTGCATGACAGGCAGAAAGGTAGAGTAGAAATTACAGTGGAAATAAGGTTACCTCTTTCAGTTAAAATTAGTTTTGCTTCAGTGTTTCTAGTGCCACTTTGATACACAAGTACATGCAAGATCCATGTATATATCTTCATCCATAATGCAGGCACTAGACAAGCCAAGTATTTTCCCCATCTCCCCACTTTCATAGCCAAGAGAAATATTTGTCAAAGCATCATTGTTTTGTCTGTTTTCAAGCAGAGCAGAACTAGACTCGCTTCACTCTAAGAGTCACATTTGCTCAAAATCATTCTGTTGCACCTGAAAAGCCTTTTGAAATAAACATTGTCAATGTTCAAATTGTCCAAAGGGCTCAAAATTAAGGACCAGATTGAATGCACCATGGAAGACTAGAAGATACAATAGCAGATGACTTTTTTTTTTTCTTCTTAAATTTGTCCTATTGTTACCAAAACTGGTAAGAAAAACTTCTTAACATCAATGTAGCATTAAGAATTGAGCATTATTTATTCAGCACTGGATGCACAGGCCCCCTAATAGTGCATACTGAGTTCTTCTTCTTGGTTAATGTTTAACATGATTTTGAAAAATAACCACTGTAATTTCCCTAAATTAGGCAAACTTTTCATCTGGTGGCACTATGAAACATTAAATTGCCTAGAACAGAGGTAGCAGCCATCTGTATAAGCTCAGCACATGCCATTTCTATAGGAAACAACCACCCCAAAGGGGTCAAATGAGAGGAGAGGGATCCATGAGTCAAACACTCAACAACATTGCACTGCCATTTTTAGCTTCACCATACAATTTACCTCAGCTGAGACTCAAATATTGCTGGCCAACAGCAGTTTTGCATACAACACCAGGGTAAAATTAGTTATGACATCCATGACTCAACTGAAGCACAGAGCCACCCCTCTGCTCCTCTCCCACCCTGTACCACACCTTTTCCAGCCCCAACCCTCTGGCAAACTACCCATGAGGCCATGATATACACCAGGGAATGTTCATTGATTCACTATCAATTGCTCACAAAAGCATTTCACAACTTTAAGGTGATTTCAGAAAATTTAAATGCCTTGGTGGATCTATTTTTCAATACCAAACAACAAGATTGCTCTTCAGATCTCTGATTTATCATTTTTACAGCTGTAGAACATTAGTAAAATTTTTTAGGAGTAATTGGCCTTTCTTGCTCTTTCTAAAGTAATCTTACTCATATGACAGTGCTTTCCACTGAGCTTCCATGCAATGAAATGCCAGACAGGTTTCCTTTCCCATATGGATTCTGATTCTCTGAGGGGCAGGGAGGAGGGGGACAAGGCAGTAATTTTCATTGTAGTCCCTGGGTATTACACCACTGGTTTGCTCCTGGTTGCATTAAAATCCAAAACTGTTCCAGCAAAACAGAGCTACCATTGATCCTGAAAGTACAAAAAAAACCTAATTCTTCACTGCCAGGAAGCTCTGGCTGCCCTAACCATGGAAATGTTCAAGAACAGGTTGGATGGGGCTCTGAGCAACCTGTTCTAGTGAAAGGTGTCCCTGTTCATGGCTGGGGGGTTGGAACTGAATGATCTTGAAGGTCCCTTCCAACCCAGGCCATTTTATGATCATGTTAGAAGAGGTCTGCCTTCAAGCACTTTATAATAATTCAGTGAAGTCCTGCCTTATAACGCAGTCCTTGGATCCTCCTGCATGCAATGAGGAAGACAATTGTCTCCATTCAGGCAAATGTTAAAGACAGGGCTTATAATTCTTCTACAGTCAGCAGTTGCTCATTGTTTTCTTCAGTATCCTAACAGTGTGGGGAGGGGACGACTTGATGACAAAACATCTGACAGATGCCAGGTGAGGAGCCTGGAAGAAGGTCAGCCTGGGATCCTTAATTAAAGGGATGTACCTCAGAACACGTACCCTTGAAGTTTGGGGGTTTGTATTAGAGGATCTTAATAGTCAACTATTCAGTCTGTAAATGCTCATTGTGTTTATCTAGTCGCCTCATGCTGGAATTCTTTTGACAAACAACCTGCCACTACTTATCAGGTTATTCTTGTCATTGATGTGACAAAATAATTCATGAAGGGATTTTAAACTGTATCTGATTTCCCTCCAGCTAGCTGTAGTCTCTGGCACTTAGGGAATAGCTGTATGGAAGTACTAGAGGCAAAAAGTAAATGTGGCTTAATAACCTGAATATTATTTTTAAAATCTCCATGTTATACTGAAGTCTTTAAAATTAGTTTGTCAGCAAAAGTGCAGCATTTCTAGAGGAAATTTGGAAAATTTACAATTCTATTTCCAGTAATCAAAGAGAACTAGGAAAATCGGAATTTTGCTCATTTAAAAGAGTCCGGTAAAACATATTAACAGAATAAGAATAAAGGTTTAAAAAACACCAGCCTAAATTTTGAGCTAAAAAATGTGAGAATTACTTACAGCATACTAAATTTATGTTTGTTTAAATTAGGCTAGATACACAGGTGTTGCCTTAATCTGAATAAGTATTTCTTAAAGATTTTTAGAGTTATTGGGAAGTTGCATAAAGAATTTTGGTGGAAAAAATCCTGAGCCTGAAACCAGACCATAACCGAAGACAGCTTCTGCATGACCTCACCAGGCGCAGAACCACTCTGGGCTGAGCCACTGAGCACCAGACTCCCACCCCACATGCACAAGGGTCTACAACTCCTCTACATAAACTCCCAAATCACCTGGCCCAGTAAGTAAACTAACAGTGTGTTTATTTCTTTCTGACAGATGCAAGTTTCCCTAAAAAAAAAAAAAAATTTAAAAATCAATGTATAGATGTGAGGTTGGGTGGGGCTTTGGAATCTGCTCTAGTGGAAGGTGTCCCTGCCCATGGCAGGAGGGTGGGCACTACATGACTTTAAGGTTCCTTAAACCCAATCTTTCAACAATTCCATGCTTTACTTAGGAACTCTGAGGTTAGCTACTTGCATGCCAACAGACAAGCAGAGGAGCTAAGACTCACATACATATTTCTTAGGAGAGTGCTTTTCTAACAAGAGGAGCAGACTAATCCTGCAAATGGTCATGGGACATGCATGCAGAAGAAAAGAGGCTCCTGCCCAATATTTCTTTGTTCCTAAAAAGTGTATCTGAGTTTTATATGGTTTTCACAGTCATTGGCTAAAACAGCCAAGCTTTTTGTTTCTTAAATTTCAAATCCAGATAAGGTAAAAGTGCATTTTTCTCTTAGATAATCAGAGGGGGAAGGGGGAGATGACTGAAGCCCCTCTTAAGCCCCTACTCATTTATTCCCAGCCACAAGATACAGTCATCATCATCCAACTCTTGCATAAGAAAGTTTAATGGCAAGAAATTAAGACTTAAACAGTACCAAACATATCTGTAAGAACTCTCAAACCTGGCAATCCATCATGCAGCGACCCTTGCAAGGCTGTTCACAATCCTTGATCATAAGTGTTTCCAACAAGGCAGAATGAGCTTACAGTTCCTACTTCTAAATAAGATATATAAGGATACATACAATACTTACCTGGCATGAAGTTAACACTGTAATTTTTTCACTACAATTACTTGAATTACTCAAACTTTCTTTTTCTCTTATTTATTGGAAAAAAAATTGACACAGTATCTTTTTTTCCTCCTCTTGTTAATATTTTATGCTAGAAACCTTAAATATTTATGCATGTTGGGAAAAGTTATTTTCTGTCAAAATGATCTCCCTTCAGAAGAACAGCCTAGTCTTTTTCTAGTTACTTCTAAAGCAAATTAATGATTGAATATTTTCTTTTTACTGCAAAACTTGCTCTTGGGCCTTATTTCCAGTAGCAGATATAAGACCATAGGGTTGAGAATATCACTAAGACCTTTCTCAAACCTTTAGTTTAAACAGGTTTTCTAGTGATAAAATTTTGTTTGCTCCTTTTTTTAATAATGAAATCAATTTAGTCAGGTTTTGATACAAAATTAAGTACTAAACAAAAGAACCAGACCATTAAAACAGAGAGCTGCAAAACCAGTGTCACCGGTTTTCTTAGTCTTGACCACAGAAACTCCTTCATTACAATGCATGGAAACCAAAGATTTTTCTGCAATGCCTAATATGTGTCCCAAACACATATCCCAGATTTGCACATGTGTTTTGCCAGATAGCACCAACCCATGCTGCTCTGGTATGACTCTAATAGCCTAACCATGCTGCTCAGGACAGCTGAGTGGATTACCCAGGAGGTAAGAGCTCACCCAGGACCTTGAAGGAAAACAACAACTCCAAATTGAAGGGGTTCAGCAGAATTAAGGTTATAGGATACCAGAACTGTACCTCAATACCTCTTACCCTGAGTAGACATGTAGTTTTCTCTTCCTCAGCATTACATTAGTGAGTTTTAAATAGTTCAGCACCAATGACTCAAGACAACTGCTTGCTCCACACCCCTGGTATTTGTAGCTTTCTGAGACATCAGGGATGCCACAAACAAACACTATCTGGCCCTTGCTGTCACAATTAAATTATATGGCTCTTGAAAACCCTATTTATTCTACACCTCTGCAGCAAGGTTACCTTCCCAAAGCAGCACTGGAGACAGGAATGTGTGCCTGCATCACAGGCACATTGCCACATGGTCTGGCAGAGCACATCTCAGCTTCCTTTGTCTGGGCAGGTGTAGCTGTCCCACACTTCCCTCTACAATGGCTATGCCTTGTAATAACAGGGGCAGCCACAGAGGATAGGAATCCACATCTCATCTGCCACAGTTTGTTAAGTGTTCAGTGTAAAGTGTGGCAGTTCAGAATCAACTAAGACCT
Source organism: Chloebia gouldiae (assembly GCA_003676055.1). Taxonomy (NCBI): domain Eukaryota; kingdom Metazoa; phylum Chordata; class Aves; order Passeriformes; family Passeridae; genus Chloebia; species Chloebia gouldiae. The sequence goes on along the minus strand of QUSF01000003.1, from coordinate 25,830,585 downwards.
CTCCTTCCCAACATTTTTGTATGAGGACAGGACAGACCCTGTTGGGTATCAGGAACCAATCTCCCTGCAGACATGAGACAGAGCCATTATGAGTCTAAACTGATATTCCAGATTATGATTTGAGGTAGTTTTGGTGTGGTTATATTTTGCCTTTTCCAGCTCCAGTGCGGACATCAGAAATTCCTACAGAAGAGCAGAACATAAAATTGCAGGTAGCAACTTCTTAAACTGCCAGAGCACCATTCTCCAAAGTTGTCTCTGGCACCCTTTTTCTCCCATATATCAGTCCTAGGTGCATGACACACAATGCTTCAGATTGCATTCAGGAGAAGACACATTTAAATCTCAGTTGCTATAGCAGCAGAGAAATGGATTGCTTCTCTTCAGCTTGATTGTAGAAGCAGCACAGACCAGAATCCAGCATCATTAATACTACTTGAGTGTGATTTTTTCTTCTTGCCATGCCATGACACCCTTAACATTTTGGGTTTGCACACACAAACAGCAAAGTTGTAACTACACCCTGCACAAGCTTGTCTGAGTCAACCTAAAACCAGTTCAGGGCACTGTTGTTCTGATGCTTTAAGACAATGCTGCTGTGAGAAGTGGCAAGCCACTCTCCCTGCTCTCAATCCAAACTCTGTGTCAGCAAGCAATTCAACTCAGCAGGCATCTGTGTAGCTCTCTTGCTGGCTCAAGAAAAAGGAGAGGACTAGCTTAAACGTCTCTTGGTGAGTCAATGGACCTCTGGATTTTGGCAGGAAATCACACAAACAAGCAACGGCAATGCTTCAGCTACAGCAGCTTTTATGTGGAAAGAGATAAAAAGCCTTCCAGAGCTAAAGATGCTTTATGCTGCAAAATCTATATGTCTTAACTAATTTGCCTAGCTCAGGTGTACATGGACAAGCTGCATCCCTCTTCTGACTACAGTGTGAGAAAAGACGTGGTGACTAGGTGGAGTTCAAATGCCACAAGCCAAGTTAGAGACACCATGTCACCTACTGCATATTTTAAAGCAAACCAAAAGAACAAGAAACAAAACAACCAAAAACAAAACACCAAAAACAAACTCCTGAAAGACAATCCTTCTTGCAGAGTTCAGGGCAGGTACTGAACAGCAGTAATTTTCATTCCCAAACAGTGGGCTTTGTTTTTTTTTTCCTTTTTGCTTAGAGTATCTCAGCTTCTTCACAAATCTCTTCATTACACTCTGGCATTTCATACAAAATGAGATGGATGTATTTTGTCTGTGTTCCATTAAGATTTTACCAAGAATCAGGCATGGACTGGAGATCAGAACTGACATTCCTCTTTGCTGAATCTGTTCCACATAACATGATGTTAAATACATTCCATCCAACTGTTTTCTTTCTCACCTTCAGTCATGGATCAGCTCTCAAGCACTCTTACCTTCCCAAGTTTCTTTGTTGGTTTGTTTTTTAACAATCCTAAACAGTATGCCTAGAGGTGATGGATAGATTGCAAATGCCATGGCATTTACCCTTTCTATCAGAAGAAACATTTGTAAGGTATGAACAGCCTGTGAACATTTTGGTATCTCTGCAGACCAGATCTAGAACTCTAGTCACATAGATACTGAACTCAATACCAAAATGTTGTATATCCCATCCAGAATTATAAGTTATTTGTATTTGAGGGAGCCAGAGTCCCAAGAGCTTGGAAAGCAGTCTTTGTACAGGCAAATTTCTTTCATTATTTTCTCCATAACAAAAATCTCAATTCTACCCCCAAAAAGACAAAAAATAAACAAACAAACAAGCAAACACAACAACAAAAAATGAAAAAAAATTCACCAAAAACGCCTTTTTGAATGCTGGAAAGGAAGGGTAAGGATCTAAGACATGTAGGAGCTTCACTACTTCAGATGCAGGAGTTACTGTTTGCGTATGCTAAGGGATGTTTCTTTATATGCATTTCATTTCACAATTCTCCCTCTATGAATTTTAATGTTTTGGCTTTTTATTTTTTTAATTTTGCATTAGATGAATTCTAAAAGATGGCTGCGATAATGAGATGTGCAGGTCCAGATCTGAGTTGAAATTGTTACTGCACAAAACCTGATTTGAATGGAGATTCACAGGAACCTTTTTGAATCAATTCTTCATAAAACAATAGTACCTACAAAACATCTATTCTAATAACAGACCTTACCCTTTGAGGCACCATATTTTGTTTTAGGTCAACAAGTAATTAATTCCATTCAGTGATCTATCTTTCAGCCATGAACAATTTTTACCTGAAAGCTTGTTTTTATAGACATTTTCATAGAATAGTTTTTTTTCAACTTCTTGAAAGTGTGTATCTTTAAAATAAAGGTATGGGTATGTCTGCACAACCTTAAACACTGCATCACCAGGTGAAATTTGACATAACATGCCTGAGAGGTTTACCTTCTCTTCACCATACTACAGGCTTTGCCAAGTTGGTAGTTTGGCATGTCTGAACACAAGAATCAGAATATAGAAAATCTTGGTATAAAGAAACAGTGCCTGGTATTTGCAATTCCCACAATGTCTCTTCTAATTGCATTTTTACCCCAACTGATTTGCCTGCAATTAACAGTTCTGCCTCCCCACTCTTTGACACTGACTTAATTCCTCAAGAAGACAGATTGTTGCAAAAATTGCTCTTGGCTGAAGGTTAAAGACCCAAGTGCCCTCAAAAAAGGCGGGGAGAATTCCTTCCTCTGATTTTTTTAGTAAAGTAATAATACATTTATGCTCATATCTTTACAGAAATGAAGGCCAGGGACTTCCCTGGTGGGGAGCCTTTATCGGTCAGACACTATCATTTTCCTCCAGACTCCTCATCTCAGATCTGCATAGTTAACATCCCTTAGTCATTTAGTACATCCTCATTTACATGGAGCACAATGAATTACATTGACTCCAAGGTCTTGACTATTCAAGAGTAAAACTAGGCAAAGTCATGTATATTGTGGAGATTGGCTGCCACAGACTGCTTTAGTAAAATAGCTTTGGTTATAGCCAATTAACAAAATTCAGCTTTCTACAACCCTTACTACACTGTGTTGATGCCAGGTGCAATTAGTCCATAACAAAAAAGCACAACTGCCAAAAAAGAAAATTTAATAGCTGAGCCACAAGCAGCTTCATTCCCCTTTCTTCAAATGCAATAGAAATCATATAGCAAAGACAAGTTAATTTCCTCCTACAGTGAGTTATTGTGGACAGCATGCTGCAATGCATGTGATAGTACAGCGTTGTAGAGAGTTGTTGTGAAAACAACAACAAAATCTAAATACATCCCTTGACCGAGAAACCATTAGATATTTCAGTCTTTCCTTTCCTTTGTGTCATTCTTAGTTAAGAAGTTCCTATTCAACACAAGAAAAGAAATATGTAACACCTCATTGTGTTTTACATCTGATAATCATGATAAAACCCATACCATGGTCTCAGCTTGAAACTGTAATGGAAGAGATCCTTCAAGCCTCTCTAGTCCAGTTTGAAGTTTACCTTTAACCACAATTCCTAAATTTAACCTTCTATACCTCCTCAGACAACAGCCTGTCGTTGGGGATTGTTGTTTAAGAAGAAAGCAGAAAATCTTCCCACCTCCAATGTAGAACAAGACTGAGTTTGTAGAAGGTGAGCAAAGAATGACCTTTTAGGAGTTCACAACAGGGCAGGTACAAAATCCAAACAGGATCATAGGCAAGTAGCAAAATCCCCTGTTGGCAAGAGCAGGTCCCTAAAAATGGAGTGGCCTCACCTGTCTCTGTTTCAACCATAAGAGCAAGTTGCTGAATGCATAACTCAATTCCAGTTTCCCTCTCCTCTAAAACTTCATCCTCTATCTCTCCATGCACCTGCTGTTGCTTTACTTGGAATACTTAGTTCTGCATTAAAAAAATAATAAAAAGCAGTTTTGATAAGTGATCTCAAAGCCTATGCTATTTCTGTAGCAAGCAGGGATGAGGCAAGATTCAGGGTTAATAACTAACCAGATCAGACACGGTGGGAGCCAATCCTCCCTCCCACTCTGCAGCAGGCCAAAGACAGGAGGGACTTTTAAATGAGGATGGCAGCACCTACTACAGCAGGGTGGGGAAAACAGAATGGCTCACTGCACGCCAGCTTTAAAAGCAAAGTCCCCAGGGTAAGCATACAGACAAGGACCCTCTTTCAGTTTTGCATGGCTCCTGATTTTGTTCCCTGGAGAGCCTGCTCCTGCCAGCCAGATCCACGTGCCTGCAGTGCCATGGGCACCCAACCTCCCTCTCTCACCGGCAGTGAGGTGCTGGCAGTGCACATGGAAAGCTCCCAGATAACCCTGGATTGCATTCCTTAGCAATGCCCATCACACTGTAATGAAGGGCATTGACTGTAACTCCTTATCACAGCACTAAGATCAGAAAAAAAAATTGCCCAGGAAAGAGCTAATTATCTTGCCAGGCCCAGAGAGCACTTGCAGACAACAAGTGAGAAGAGATAGGAAAGCCCCTGTCTCTGGCTGAGATCTCAAGACACAGAAGTTCTGTTGCAATGCCTTTCTCATCCCACACCAGGCTTAAAATCCATCCTACACGCATTGACAGCCTGTAGTTCAGGGCCACCATGCCATGCAAGGATGCTGCTGAGGCATTCAGGGAAGGACTCCTGCTTACAGCCCACGTTCCCACATGCCAGACACTGTCCCAAGAGTTGTCCTGCCACAGCTGGTAAAAGGGGGAATGCAGCAGGGCACCCATCTGACAGCGACCTCAGTGCTGGAATTGGAGGTGAAGCAGAGCCTGGATAGGTCACATGGTTCCAGCCCACACCAGGAAAAGTGTCAGAGATTAACTGATCCAGAAAAAAAATGGCAAACTCAGCAATACTCCCAGATACAGCCAGTTCATTAGGCTGAGGTAGAACCACCACTTCCCATGTCCAAGAAAGCCATTTACTACCACTGTCTTACCATCCCTGACAGGCTCAGCATCTGAAATGACAGACTTTCTCTACCTTCATCCACAGAGAGGAAAATGACCTTCTGCAGCCTGATGGCCTGTTGGCGGTGCTCTTACAAACAAGGGTCAGCCTGTGAACTCACAGTGCTACATGGTATATATCTGGAATAAAGCAGTCACTCTTTACCAGAAATTTGCTGCCTAATCTACACAGCGCATGCAGGACTGTGGGGGAAGCCCAACACGTCTATATTTACACATGCAGGAGGAACCACTCAGAGATCAGCTCTGCCTGCAGAGAGATGGGGAAACAGGGGTGGCAAATCTCCCGAGGAGCAGTCCTCAGCTGGAAGGCTTCCTGGAGAAACAGGGTTTCAGGCACCTCCTAGAGCTGGGCTGCTTTCAGAGCTGGATCACCCCCAGTGTCCTGGCTGGGCTGAGGCAGAGTTGTTTTCCTTTGCAGTGTCTGTTATAGGGCTATGTTTTGGTTTTGTACTGAACACAGAGCTGGTAATATAGAGGTTGTTTTGTTATTGCTGCTTCAAGGCCTTTTCTGCTTTTCAAGCTACCACGCGGGCATGAGAGGCTGGGAGGAGATACAGCCAGGAGAGCTGACCCAAAGTGACCAAAGGGATTTTCCACACCATGTGACATCATGCTCAGCATATAAAGTAAGGGGAAGAAGGAGCAAAGGGGGATGTTTGAAGTGATGCCATTTTCTTCCCAAGTAACCATTATGTGTGATGGGGCCCTGCTCTCCTGGAGATGGCTGACACCTCCTTGCCCATGGGAAGCAGTTTGCTTTGCTTGTGTGTGTGGGTTTTGATTTCCCTATCAAACTATCTTTATCTCAACCCATGAGTGCTCCATCTTTTACCCTTCCAATTCTCTCCAGTTGTGCTTTTGGGGCAGTGAGTGAGTGCCCTGTGGGGTTTGGTGACTGACTGGGATTAAACCATGACACACAGCCTCAGCCTACAGCAGTGGAGATGCTCAACCAATTGATAGTTACAGTCTGGTCAAGGCCACTGAGGCTGCCCATGACCTTGGGGTCATGCAAAACTGAAACTCTGCAGCCTCTCCCCATCTCACCCCTGCAGCCAGGCAGTGGAAAGAGGCTGAAGAGTGGAACAATATTTACTTAAATCAAGGGTATTCTCCTAAGTTTGGTACACTGGAGTACTCAGAAAGCGGAGGTCAGAACAAATGTCTGCAGTGAAAATCTATAAAGAAAGTAAGTTTAAAAGCACCACCAAAGTTGACTTTTGCACTTTCTATCCAACACCATGTTTCCCCTCCACATAGTCCTGTTTCTTGCAAGACCAAAAGCAGAAATGTCACAGTGCCATCAGACCACTATATTATCTCTTATAGCACCTTTTTATTTCAACATCTTTCACTTTCTGTCTCTGAAAATCCTTTTATTTTTCTCTGAAAATCCATGTTTTACTGCCTCAAGAATACTATATCCAAGGTCAGTTGCAAAAGTATTAGGAATCTGAAAATAAAACTCATAAAACATCAAGAACCCAAAATTACACAGCCACTCCAAAACAAAATTCATATTACTTTCTTTACACTTCCCTTATGAATGTACCTGAATAGTTAAAAACATAATTACATGTTAAAAAGGAAAAAAAAAAAGATTTTGTTATCTAGTACTTGTGGGGTTAATAAATGAAATATTTTTAGTTAAAATTAGGTCTGTTTTAATTTGGCAAATACAGTTAGTTTCAGGATTCCTCAATTCATTCTAGTGAACATCAATGCAGTCAAACTTCTTCTGTTAAGATTAAAAAATGTAAGTGCTTCACAAGGGCTCTTTGCAGGAAAGGATACTGAAGTGATAAATTTCTGGATTTTTTGCTTTATGAAGAATCTGGAAACCAATACGCATGTTATCACAATACTGAGCCTTTTACAGGGACTGTAAAACAGCTCAGATTAAAAACCACAGACAAGATTAAGGCCTACACCACTACTACATTTAGTAAATTACCTGCCCCAGGCTGACAATCCTTTATAAACTCCATGACCTCTTTGGAGGTTGTAGATTGGACCAACAGGGCACTAGATAGTATTAGCATTAAAACTTTAAAGGGAACAAAGAAAACAACCTAAATTATCATCCTTTTTATATGCAAACTATGGTAAATTTGGATATAGCAAAACCATCCCAGTCTGAATTGTTTTTCTTCTTTGAATGTTGGCTTCATTTCCTTGCTGCTCAGTACAGTATGTTCCATCTTCCACTTTTTTTTTTTTTAGAAGACATATAGGAACTTCAGAAAAACAGCACATGCTCACAGAGAAATTAAATCTCAAAGGACTGGCAGATACTTGTGATTTCTGGGCAGCAGCGGGGTTTTCTATCTACAAATTGTTCAGATGTTGTGGGCTTGACAGAATCTATTCCAAGCTTGTTTCCCTGCTCTCTTTCACAGATTTAGAGTCTCTGATGAATGCTGTGTGTACTAGCCCAGATGCTCTGTTCTAGCAATAAAACAGTTTTAGTCAGCTAACTGGATAAGAGAGCCTAAAATAGTGCAGCTCTTTATTCTTTATCAGCTTAACATTTTCCACTACACACCACTAGACTCTCAGAAGTACAAACCAGCCTGGTTATAATTGACATACATATTCTGGGGTATTGCTTAATGTTGCCTTAGTATTGGATTGAAAGTAACTAGGATTTAACTCTTTGTCCTGTCATTCTAAATTGTGTCCAAATATTACAGTTAACGGAGCATTTAACTATTACAGCAATTACTTGCAAATTAACAGACTCTTTGGAAGGATTTGACCTTTCTTTCAGTTTTAGAAAATACCTTTAGGGGATTTGTGCCTTGTGTCCTCAATCTAATTCTGTTTTCTAGACTCTCTTTAGACACTAGAAAGAGCTTTATTGGTTTGTTTATTTTTTTAATATTTACTATGACCATTTCTCCAAACCCCTAAGATCAGAAGTAGAGATCTAAAACTTCTCCAGTTCTAATCATTGCAGAATCAAGTATCAAATAGCACTTATTTTAAGACAAAAATCATTTTGACACGTTGAATCTCTCAAATCCCTAGTGGCACCATGCCTTTTGGCAAAGCTTGTGACATTGGTCATGCCAATAGAGCAGTTTGAATTGATCTGCCTTTTTGCCCAATCCCACTAAAACCATAGTAATTGGTTCAGACAAAGAGGCTCAGCTGTTTCAAATGAGGGCTAAAGCTACTAGTCAATCTTGACAATGGTTTTTTTTCAAGCCTGGCAGAATGAAATGCAATGCAAATATTCCTATTCTTGTTACTGGCCTGGAACATTTACATCTTTCCAAGCTGTCTGATTTTTCATGTGTGTTCACATTCCAGGACATGTTGACCAGTTTCAACCAAATGTACCAGAAGGTGAAAAGTTCCACACATTTCAGAGAACAGAAAAGAAAACCTCATTATAATCCAGAAATCCTTATAGGAGGAAGATGAACCCCTCAAAACCAGAAAAAGATTCCCTCAAACTGAAACCACTTTAATCAGAAAATTCATTAAGATACACAGTCATGACATAACAGCCGTAACAGCCAGACCCTTTGTCTCATGGAACTATTTGACTTAGCAATAATGGAGTGGTTTTTCCTCCTTAAAGAATAGATTTTCCAGCTCTAGGAATGACTGGATACTGTTGTGCTGCTTGACTTCTTATAAAAGTAGCAACACCATGAACATTCACCTTGGGCACTCAGAAAACACTCCCTGTCAGAAGTGTTACATCAGAACCTGCTGTTTTGTGGCTCACTTGACACATCTGTCTAGATATGGCTGTCATTTTTTATCAAAACCAAATATAAACACAACAATAATTTCTCCCTACAAAAGTTTCCAGTGTTATGTAAAGGTGCGACCCCTTCTTCAGGATTTTCATTATTTTGTGTTATCACACAACAAGCCACATCAACACCAGGGACATAAACATGCAGTACCAGGGACAAAACCTTGGTAGTCTTTTAATATTGAAACAGTGACAGTATTTTGGCTGCCATGTGTGATCCCTATGAGCCTTTCAAATGCAGTTTGTTTTCCCCAGTCCTTCCCAGTAGCACTTTGATGCTTCAAGGAAATTATGAAATAAGTTTTATTCTACATTTTGAAGTGAATCATTTCATTCTGTGAAGAGCATCTAAGGAGATAACTAAGGATAAATGCCAAAGTGGGGTTTTCTGTCCAGACAGATCAGAATTGTTTTGTTATTAATCTTGTATATAAACAAGATTGTGGATATCTCTAATTGGAAATTCCCTCCTGCCCATCCTCTCTTATTCTAGTAGGACTCCTGTAATCCACTTGGGAGCAGCAATCAAACAGAAAAACATCAAACTGATAAAGTTTTTCTTCCCATCATTCTTTTTTCCTTTTGCTGACCCAGCACCTCTCACATTCGAGTCTTTTGCCTGCAATGTAAATGAGCCATTAATTTGGTCCAATCAAGCATTCTGATGAAATATCCTTTTCCCTTGCTAAGTTCTTATCCTATGGGACTTATTCTGCAGTTCTGCAGTAATATTTCCAGGATAGAAAATCCACATATAAAAGAAATATTACAAAACAATAAATCACTTAAAAAAATTAATTTGTCAGTTTATGTGACATACTAGAAAGGAACAAGAATGCTATGCATTCAGAAGAGGTACAAAAATTCTTCACTTTTGCAAACTGTTTTGACTCTATTCTAAACACAGGAGAAAGAATCTTCCAGTTCCCCCTTATTTTAGCTGCTCTGTAATGTTTTTCTTACAGAAACCTCTGAAGCGTTGCAGACTCCAGGAATTCTGCAGGTGTGTTTAACTGCAGTGCTGCACATTTCTAAGGACAGAAGTACATTTGGTTAGGCTACCAAAATCTTTTCTCCCTGTGCTGCATCAGTAAGATTCAACAGATTTTTTGCAGCTGAAGAGTTTCTAATGTAGCTCAGATCTCTTAAAAGTGGCAGGCATACGGATTTCCCCTGGCAAAACTCCTGATGACGAACAAGTCGTACCGCAAGCGGACAGGAAGACGTGCTCATTTCCCTTACTCTGACTGTAAGGTGCAGCACATGGCACAGCCTGGCTCTGCTCTCATCTGCATCTCAAGCATTCACTAACTGTGACAAGCCAGCTGCAATGTAGGGTAATGCTTTTGTAAGAGCATGTCTGAAGGTCCCTCAAACTGCAGCAAAGTAAAATTCTGCATTGAAAGAAAGGCAGCTTCACCATGAAGAACTATAAATCTCTTTTGATATAAATATGGAAAAAGCAAGTAGTTGTGTTGTATTCACAAATATTTATATTCCAGTCAGAGACATGATATTCCTGACAGTAGAAGTAGTCTAAAAGCTGGCTGTTGTTAGGGTCATAAACAGCAGTCAAACATTGCTACCATGCTCCAGTACCTCTTGTTTCCTGGCATACATCCTAATTAGCTGACCTGAACAAAAAAGGAAAACTAAACCAAACCAACAAAAGAAGAAAAGGCAAAAAAATATTACACACCCCCTACAAAAAACTTGATTTCAGATTAACAACTTTGAAAAAGTTTGTCTAGCCTCTCTCAAAACCCTTAGCAGAAGTTCCTGATGATGTGCAAAGAGTGCTCTCCCTGTGCAAAGGGGTCCATACTATCAGGATTCAGTGAGGCCATGAAAAGATCAGTCAATCTTTCTGTAGTTTTAAGCATTTTTTTCTCAGATTTATCAAAAACATGTAAGCACTTACACTTGACTCCATGCTTTCTATTTGCCCTGTTCTTATAGGCAGGGGGGAACAGGAAGACAGAAAAATCCTTTACTGAAAGGGCATTTCTTGTGAAATGCTCACCCTCTAGAAGAATGCTTCTCTTAGACAAACATAAAATATTCTGTAAGAGAAAGGATTTTCTGTTGAAAATCCTCAACACCTGCAGGATGGGCAGGTAGAAATCACTAGGCCTAGGGAACATAAAACAGAGCCCAGAATCTGAACTTCTGCTTCCCATGTGAAAGACAGTCAAGTTCCCATTTGTTAGGAACATATTCAGTAAAAAATTTTAAAAAAAGGGGGGGGGGGGTGGAGGCAGGAGGTTGCTGAAAACAGGAAGCCAGGCTTCAGCTACCCACTTGACAGCACTGCAAGAGCCAAAGAAGTATCTCTCTGTAAAGAACAGACTTAGGTTCATTGTAGGGTTTTTGAGCCTTCTTCATAACATCAACATGCTTTGATACCAAAGCACAATGTAGTCTGAGATTTATTACAGTTGGGACATATAAGGCATTGTAAATAGAATTAGTGGTGGCACTAATGGGTCTGTCCTCCATCATCTGCTTAAGAACAGTAAGACCAAAAGGAAATAACAAGAGGACCAGTTCAGAATTGGAAATATATAACCGAAGCCCAGGATATAATGAGCTTTGGGAAGGCAGAAGACACTTTTGTTTCTTCCTACAAGAGTCTTAACTTTATCTTTACGAGCACTTAGGGACTGCCTCACACCACACTTCCAGCTAGAAGGGCAGTAGAAATGACCAGTGCTTGAGATGTGCAAAGTCTGTTTGCATGTATTAGGTAAAGGCTGAAAGGTGAATCTGGAAAGGAAACCTGAAGTAGTTTTAAAAAATCATGTTGTGGAAAGATATGCAGAGCATAGAGTAAGAAACAGGATTTATTCTCTTCCTCCATTGAAGCCTCATTTCTGTTTGTAACAGATGGCACATCAAGCATGTGCTGGGTGATCTTTACTAACATTTAACATTTTGGAAACCAGCTTCCTTTAATCTGGCTGTTCAGAGAGGTACATGTGACAGTTGTAGTGTATAAAAGCTGCACTTCTGGGCTGCTCCTTGCTTATAAAGAAAACACTCTCCTAGGGAGGAAGGGTTAGGAGGGAATTCAGCATAAGGGAGACAGAGGTGGAAGATAATACAGGTAGTTGTTTCAAAAGCTTTAGAAAAAAAGCCCCAACAACCTCACAGCCAATAAAAGCAGAATAACACCTTGGAAAACTTGTATAAAGAAACTTATAGGGGCTTACAGGCTGTAAAACTCCTGTACAAGGAAGCTTTTGTAGTGAGGCTAAAGCCTTTGGTTAGAACAAAGCAAGACCCCTCCACACTTCCAGAGGATTATCTAATCATGGTAAAAAAGAAAATAAAAACAGTATGGAAAGAAATTTTAATGGAAAAAAGTACTGTTTCCTTATAATAACAAGAGAGGTTCTTACAAAGCAGGAGTATGAGTCTAAGGCAAGAAAAGAACAAAAAGATAGTTATCTTTCCTGTCCATGCTTGTCTTAGCAGACAGTGACCCTTTCTGAGCTGTCTGGTCTTAGAGGGAAGGAGGAAAAGAGACCAGGGGGAGCCCAGTACTACATAAAATGAGGCTGAGCAGGGGGAGCAGCGGGAATTATGACAGTATAAAGTTGGACTGGATTAGATCAGTTAATATGAACCTGCCTCTTACAGCTTACTATAACAAGAGTGAAAACTTTGATGCTGTGCATCAGAAACAGGCTTCAATTGCACAGCTTCATTAAGGTGAAGTGTTGGGTAAAACATCATTCTTCTAAATATTTTTATTTTAATTTTATGCATCTATTAATGAACTGTAAGATATAAAAGACAAAAGGTCTTACATTAAGTTACAGTTTATTCCTTTCATTGGACATATTGCATTATGTAAATGGTATCTTTTGATATTGGAATAGAAATTGCCACAAAGCCCTTCTGGGATCTGTTCTGGTTTCCCAAGTATTTGTTCTATTTCTATACACAACCAATGGAATTGCATTGAAATAAGGGTTTCTTTGTTGCTATCGCTGCAAAAGGGAGAAGAATAGCAAGCAACAAATGAGCAATGCAACAAAAGCCTCTAAATTAGGCACTTCAAAGACTATGGGATGAATTCAGACGACTTACTTCAGCACTGCAAAGGTATACAGACCAACAGGGTGACTCCATGAACTTATGCTAGGAATTTAGGTCTCCCCTACAGTCAGTAGAAAGAAATGGATACCTCTGGAGAGTAATTCCAAAGCATATAACAGAGGTAGCTTTGGCTCCAAACTCAGCCATTTAATAGGAATCAGAGTAGCCTGTAATGTACATTGAATAATTAAAACACAGGCACACATCAAAACTGTGTGTACAGGTATGGAGCACCACCTATATTCTCCTGTGGATTTCCCAAAAATAAAGCACAGACACTTATGAGAAAAGGTGCTACATCATTCTCTTGACTTGGTGTTATCACCACAAGAAACAGCTGACACAGCTGGAGGCTAATGACTTGTCCACACTGTCCACAGCTGAATACTTGTGAGGATGCCACAAAAATCAGACACAAGGGTACTCCTCATGAGGGGTAGGTGTTTCAAAAGTACTATCACATTCCCACAACCCTCAGCCTGAAAGAGTGCATAGTCCAAGACCAGGCGTGGCATCTGGCATCCCAGCATCTCTCAGCTGCAACTTGAAAGAATAACCGTAAAACAGAGCTTGGAAATAAATCTGACAGACTGAAGCAAGCAGATCATGCCTAAGCTGTGGAAGTGTTTTCCTGATGGCAATAACACAACCAAGAAGAGCATCTATGTCTGAGAATTTCTCTTCTCCCAGGGGGACTGGCTGGCTGAACAGCAATAGCTGCTCTGCTGGGCATGCTGACCATTGACACAATTTTAAAAAAACAGCTGGGTCTTGCAGTGTCAACAGGACTGATCCACTGCTACTGATTTCCCTGAGCCCTTCTGACCTTCCAATCAGAAAACTAATGAGAAACAGTTCCAGAAAATCCCATTTGAACACTCTCAGGGGGCTGCTGCTTTGATTTGTACCAGTGCTCCAGGACAAGAGGCATGATGAGACCTTTGTCTTCAGAAGAAAATTAAGGAGGCTTTTGCCCCACTGTTTCCTTTCCATCCTCCCAGGAGCAAGCATGAGACTGACATGGACGAAGAAACACAAGTGGCCCTGCCAGGGACAGAATAAGGGAGTGTGAAATCCTCATTCAAATACTGCTATTTTCAACTGATTACGTGACAAGCACAAAAGCGAATCTCAGCACCGCTCACAATGAGCCCAAGAAACTTGGCAGGTTTCTCTGACATGCCTGGGAAGCAGCCTGCTGCCATAGTGATTCTGCTCCTCCCTCAAACGCACTCTGCTGGGAAGGAAGGAAGATTTGGAAATATAAACAGAGATCAGGGACCATTTGCAAGGGGATTTAACAAAAATCTTCTCTTTAGGCAGAAAAAACGTGATTGCTTTCAGTGGGAAAAAAAGACATAAAGGAAGAAAAATATCAAAGTCCTACAAAAACTTACAAGATCTGTTTAAAACAGCATAGGAAGAGTAAGTAAATGCAGAATTTCTCTGAATTTGCTTCTGAAGTTCTATTTCTAAGGGTAGTTGGGGTGTGACCAGTATTTTCTTTTTCTCCTGAAAAGATGCCAGCTGCTGCTACCTCGGGAACACCTCAGAGTAAAACAAGTGGGAGCATGTCAGGTGCCTGGTAGACTTTCATTCTAAGCCTCATGTAAACATTTTTGACTCATCTCCACAAAGGTGACAGTAAAATGCCTCAGAGTGGATTGTGCTTGCACTAGTGGAGATGCATCAGTGCTGACAGTGAAGAAAAGGGATGTCTTGCAGCATGAATGCAAGACAACCATCTTTTAGATCCCCTTCTTAGTGTGAATCAAAGGGTGGTGAGTAAGATAGGGAAATCTGAAGAGGACCAGGAATAGTCAGACTGAGAACTCTGTTCCTTTCTGCTTTCATTGTAATCTTTTTTGATTAATAATCTTTCAATTAAGTCAAGGCTACTCTTTGGATTGAGATACAAGGATTCAAAAGCACCATTTTTATGTCATCGTGAAGTATCACCTCTAATAAGGACTTCTACAGATATCATATTCCCTTTCTATGTTAACAAAATCTTAATTGGAGGAAATATTTTAAATTTTTGGCATTCTATGGAACCTTATGATAATTATCCTGATGCCAACACTTTAAAGGGGAAAGTAAAAGATCAGAAGCCAGTCACATGTCATCAAGAATGTCCTCTGGAGACTTAGTCCGCTAAGAGTCTTATCCTAATCCTTCCAAGGTATTCTTTAATGGTAACAAATCTGCACTGAACCCTCTGCAGGAAACTCCTGTGCAGAACGTAATGCCTGCTCAAGTAGCTATTTATTGCATAAAAGGCAGAATTTTAAAGAAATTGCTTCTTTCACACACTGGGATTTTAGCAATAGCTATGAGTATAATTCAACTTTGGATTTCAGTTTTTTTCTTTTAGTCATGTTTCAAACTGTACTTTCCCAATACAGAATGAAATAATATTTAGCCTGTGACCTTTAGCCACAGAGACTCCTGGAACGGGCAGCCTAATATCAGTGGTGCACAGCAAGACTGAAGGACACAGGCTACACCACGTGTGCAGTTCTTGAGAAAGCTCCCCCACAGAATGAACAAAGGAATGAATTTTACTCTGAAACACCACATTTCAGATATATATTTTGGAGTGGGGATTAATGTTTAAATTAATGTTCAGATATATCAACATAGGCTGTTTTCTTTCTGCTCTTACTGCATTGGTGAAATGTCATAGAAAGTCCCAAATGCTAAACAGTTTAACAGCTCTTTTCTCTATGCCTTCTGTTTTTTTTTTTAATATACATTTTTAATGAGCAAAGAGGACTACTGCAAATGAAATTAAATTATGACTATTAAACTGTGTCTCCTGGGGGAGGTTTTCAGCATGGTTAGCAGGGAATTAGGCAAACTTCTCCTTTAGCATTAATGAGAGTTTTGCTTCCAGCTCCTCTACAGAACAGTTCTGACAGCACCTGCTCCAGACAAACCCTTCAACTTGCAGTATGCTTGTGTGAAACAAGATTGGGCCTTTTAAGGACACACACATATTGCTCATTTATGACTGCAGAGATAGGCAGAGGCCCAGGGAGATTACAGAAATTTGGAAGTGTATTGTTAAAATAAGGAAGCATGCATACAAGAACTGCAATTGAAGATAATCTCATAAAGCACAAACAAACACAGAACATGGCTCCTCTCTCCAAAAGGCACTGGAACATATCCTGCTCCTCCAAACTAAGGGAGAGAAGAGCACAAAAGGACTCCCCCAGCAATGGTGGTGGTGGTACTGATGAGCACAGGCACATTTAAGACCTCTGACACGGCCAAGCCACTCCCTGCATCACACCCGGGTTACAGGGACATCACTACAGTGACAACATTCCTCAGTTCAAAACAGTTTTCTCCTGTAAGACAGCTAGGAAAAGGTCATTGAGTTGTTCTCTTTGTTTGGGCTTTTCTTCTGTTTGGTTGGTTTTGTACTACACACAATTCACTATAGAAGAAAAGCAACTGCCAGAACAACATTTTTGTTCTCTGGCTCCATAAATGATGAGACCCTCAGAGAACAGTTTTGCTGGATGTTGGTTTTGCCCTTTTGACTCACTTTCCCTTCTTTGATTTTGACAGAACTAGAAAATAGGGAAATAGGAAATTGACATTGATTCCCTTTCCTTCTTGACTTAAAAAAGCCCCCAGTTTTTTAAATATCATGATCAAGCAAAACTATTTATGAAAATACATGTGATCTTCAAACACTCCATGGAACTTATTTGCATTTCTGACAAGCCTTTTTACTACATGCTATCTAAAGTTAGTTTAACTTTTAGTATTTAATAGAGGAGCATCCAGAAGCATTTCAGAAAAATAAATGGATTTTTTTCAAATCAACTGAAAATACCCATAGAAATGACATTTTCTGTGTTATAGAATTTCCTAGTCAGATAACATTTTCTGCTTTTTGAATCTACCAAAAAGCGTACTAAAATATTTTTTTCACATCTATAACACTTATCTGTAAGAAAATGAACCTACCTTTATTTTTTTTTGTTTAAATTTGTATACTGCAAAAATAAATAACAGTTCAGAAACACATGCCTACAACCAGGCAAAAACTGAAGCAATAGATTGGTGTAACAGCTTCACATACAATGCAGAAAGAATTGAACCGCAGAAGGAAAAAAAAATAATTATAGAACTTGGAACATAAACACACAACCTGAGGCATTCAACTGTCTGCTTTACTGGAAACTAAGAGTAAACAAATGCACCTAACACATACTGGGTTTTACAGCTACCTTTTCACAAAGAATACATTCCTTCCAAAACCAGTAAGAAACAGAAACGAGCTGGCAAAAAGATGAAATCCCTTTACACACAGTGTTTTATGTTGAAAACGCAGGCAATAAAGAGAATGTCAACTGCAGCAGCTCCAACCTTGTTTGTCACTAGATTAACTAGAGAGCCAGCAAGGACAATGACTCAACCATTCATGCCTATTAGGCTTGCTGTGAAAGGCTCCATTCATCCACCAGCTGGCACGGTGGAAAGATATCTAAAGATGTGAACAAGTGCAAGGGACAGAGGTAGCCTGGCCCCGCTGCAATCTAAAACCAAAGCTGCAATTAATTATATATGGAATGCAGCCAGCCTCTCCTAGCATTGTAATCAAATGGGACCACACAGAGAAAAGAAAACCCTTTATCACATCACATGCACTCAGACAGACAGAGTTCTCACAAGAGGAGATTTTTTTTTTCCCCAATTCCTTATGACACTATTCCTGTTGACAGGCTACAGTGAGTTTATATATTAAAACTTCAAGTTTGCTGCTTCTGTTTGATTTCCAACAAAAGGCTTACATGCCTGTTTGTGTATTATTTTACCACCAAAATCAGCCATTTAACAGAATTTTTCTTTGTTTCATATATGCTTTTTGTCCTCACACCAATAGCAATAACTGTACCCTAGAGATATTTAAATCTACAGGAACAACACTCAAACGGCTTGCAGGTTATAATTCTAACCTGGGAAATCCCTGATAGTCCCAACCAGACACTGGCACAGCCCACAGAATTCATGATGCTGTAGGCATGTCTTAGATGAGACCAGCTTCAGTTTATTTCTTCTTAGTGTAATTCTCTGGGAGTGCACAATCATTTTTCCTTTGGGAAAAAATTATCACAAAAAGCATGCCTCTAAACAAAATGAGGAAAAAAAGTGCCTATGGATAGCCACAATGATGGAATGCTATCAACATCACCCATATCACAAAAGCAACAGCATTCCCAAAATTTATCTGCTATGTGTGGTACTTAACTTATATCTTCCCATCACAATCATCATTAAACACTATTAGTATAATATTTTGAATATGTAACCAAATCAGGACCCCAGGATATACTCCCTGGCATACACATCAACAGTAAGATACTCTAGCTGAAGAATTTACAATCAGATAAAAACCCAGCCAACCAAAAAGAAAAAAAAAAAGGTCAATTTTACATTTCTTTTGCTTAAAAGTTGGGCACAAAGGCAGTTGATGGGAGAAACAGGAAGCAAAGAAAGCTTATCCTAGGCAGTGATTTAACCCTACATGCATCCTCCTCTATATTAATCCATCTTTGCTCATTATTTCTGTCATTTGCTTATTTTCTTGATTAATATAATTTCAATATACTTATTTAACCATGTAATTGCTATTCAGAGTGCAGCACTAAAATAAATGAGAAACATCACTTAGAAATAAAATGAACTACAGTCTTTGCAGAATAGGGTGCAAGCTATCTGAGGATGGGATATTAAGTTAAGCTTATTTTTACAGTGCAAACATGTCTTGTATTTCAAGGTACAAAAATATTGAACAATAATTAAATTGGTTTTATGATTAATAAAAAGTTGTGAAGGCAAAGGCAGGTGTTTTAACAGCACAGGTAGTGAAGGCCTGCATCTCCTTTGTTACAAATTACATAGAACCAACCCCAAAAACCTTTAAAAAAGGTAACACTACAACAGCCGTTTCTTATTATGAAGATATGTTAATGCATTCACTGTGCAAAAAAAAAAAAAATGCCATCCTGTAAAAGGCTGAACCAGGCCCAGTTCTCTGCCTGCAGGGTAGCTCTTATTTCACTGCTTGGTGTACTTCTTTTTGGCAGATGTTCATTTCATGAACTGTCACCATGTATTTTGACACAGAGGAAGAAGGGGCAGATTCAATGTGCATTCATGGTTACAGATACTGCTAAAATGTGCAGAGATCTAAATCCCCACATAATCCAGCACATAATAGAGCACCAGTTAGCATCTCTCAGGAACACTGGGCTTTTTAGGAGGAAAACACATCTAAGTATTTTTGTGGGGTTGAGTGCTTTTTTTCTGTTTATTTGTTATTTTTGCTTTATTTATCGCTGGTCATTCAAGGTATCCATAAGACCACAACACATCAAAAAATCATCCTGAAAAGGAGTAAAGGAAGTTTCAAAGACCAGGTCTGGCCACACCAGCACCTATCCAAATGGAAGTAGAGACTGGCAGAGAAACCTGCTGATGAGGTACTGCAAATAAGTGTGTCTGAGTTTTCTCTCCTGTTGACAGCGTCTGTGCAGGCATGTAGGAATATTGTAAGCAGCACTGTGTGCAGAGAGGGGCAGAAGAAAAGCACCCTTTTGAGCCTGAAGCCTCTGCTGGAGCACAGCTAGCTCAGTACTCAGAAAACCCACGTGGAGAGGAGGAAGGAGACTCACAAAAGGAGCCTATTGGCAGCAGTCTGAAGCTACATCATTTCTAGTGCGCTGTAAAATTTGAACTTCTCAAAGTTGGAAAAATAGAAACACCTCCACAGCGTGACTGTGCAGCCAAGGCAGGTGCCTCCCCCTACATGGGGAAAGAAACTCAACACTCAAGCACAGCAGAGTGCACTAGAAGGAGGCACAGTAAATTGATCTTTTGGTTGGTTTGCTGGTTTTTAACCTTATGCTGGGTATTACTAGGGAAGACCACATTCCCCCGACTGTAAAAAATTCCTTCATTAAAGAAAGCATCATCATCCTTCATAGATGTAAAATGGCTAAGGGCTGTATTTTCAACATGATTTCAAAAGAGTAAATAAGCACCAAGTGGGATTTTCAAATGCCCATAGGTACTTCAGACTACTGAGGACTACATAGAAAGAGAAAGGAGAGAAAATACTCTGTACTGTGAGAAATTACTCTGAATCCTGGATAACTATTAAATTGAGTCAGTTGTGGTAGATTTGAAGCACATGGAAGGACTGGATCTACCAGCTGACCACTGCAATCCTCTCTGCAGGGAAGCAGAAGCAACAATTTGACTATGTAGGTATCTATGTGTATGAACAGAAATATACACACATCTCAGCCCTGTTAAAATGGAGAACATACCATACAATAAGGAAAACATTTTGAGAGCAGTTGTCCAGTGATTTGGGGGACACAGGAAGAGCAAAAGAACCAAACAAAAAGAAGTCCCACATACAAAATAAACACTTGATCTGTAAATATTGAAAAAAATGCCACATTCAGCTGGACAGACCACTTGAGTTTAAGAAACAGAGACTCTTGTGTTCTGCTTTAGGATTTAAACATTCAATGAAGCCAAAGATCAGATATGGATATCATGGACAAGTGTAGCCCAATACAATCTCTTGCCTTAATTGAAGTTAGGAAACCCACAAGCAGCTCAACACATCAGTGGGGTACTTATCTGCTTGGTACCTCCTGAATTTATATCAAGAACTAAACTGTAAAAGGCACTGTGACTATGCAAGGCGAGCCTGACTGATATGGGGTCAAGGGGAAGAAGAGAGCCAAGATACTGAAACCAAATATCAAATCTCCAGTTCCTAGAAGGTGAAATTAACCATTGTGCCCAATAGTCCTGTTTGTCTCACTGGATGTCTGGCTGAATCCAAAGCATTACAGGCCAGAGCCATTTATACTGCTGGTATACAGTAGAACGCCTCTCCAGGCAATTCCTCCACAATTTTGATTGCTTTTAATTCTCAGTTATTTGATGGTTTACATTATTCTAAGAAAAAGAACATGCAAAAATCTGTGAGGACTGAAGAAAAAATACAGAAGGATGGTCTACTTGGATAATGCTCTTTAAAGTATTCTGCCAGCTCTACTCTTGATAATAAACCTACCCCTAATTTTCATTAAAATAGTGCTTCTTTTGTAATCAGAGCAAAAAAAGTCAGTGAGTACTTCACAGCAACCCTGCTTATGTAGGACATTCTTTTCTTGTAGCCTACAGAAGTTATTTTGGGAGCACAGAGAGTTGTGAGTACTTGGGATGCAAAGTGCCCAGCAGCTCCAGTGGAGAGGGACTGTCCTCCCATCTGCACACTGCCTCAGCGTGACTTATTGGCATTTAAGAGGCCATTACAACCAACCCTGAATAATGTGTTTATAATATCTAAAGAAGAAGAAAAGAAGTGTTAATGAGAGATCAGCTCATTGTCATCTCATTTTTTCCACATATTCAGTTATTTGTCATCTGCTTGTGTCTTCTGACTGACAACATTCATGCCAGCTGCTGGCTGAATGGGACCCTTCCAGCATGCCTAAATAAACTGTTTGTCTTCATTAGGGCTTTGTACAAATTCATTCAGCAAGGACTTGCAGACTGTCATTAGACAGGTCCAGTCTTTCAAGTTCTGCTGCCACAATCCAAGGTATTTGCTTTAGCAGACTTTCCCCTGATTCTGTTCCTTTGACAGAGGAGAACCAGTTTCTATTTCCCCAAGTTGTTGGTTTTTTTTTTTTTTTGTTGTGTCCCACAACTGGTTTCCAGGCATACTTGCACATGGCATTACAAGGGGAGAGGGGAAATGTGAACAAACACATTACATCTTTAGGATAATAGATTTCATTATATTGTATTAATTTGCTCCCCACCTTTCTTTCATAAAACAATTTAATATTGAGTCCATATCAACTAGATGATTGAACACCAAGGAAGAGAGAGACCTAGCCCAATCTTTGATTTTTCTGCATCAGGAGACAGATGAAATGAAACTGTATTAGGTGGATAAAAATGGCACATAACCTCAGTAGCTGAAGTTGAATAAAAGTTACTCTTAAAGTAAGGGCAAGATTATTGTTATATTTCAAAACAAACATTCTTGTCCTTCAGCATGCTTGGGAAAGGACATGCAAAGCTGGAGTCAGGCTGGAGAAGCAGCAGCTGTTTTTTCTTTGAATTACTAGAATCATACCCTTTAAAAAAAATTTAACAGCAATAGTAGATCCTTCTCTTACTTATTCTCCTTCTGAGGACTGGATCAGTTACTTTTACCTATAAATGTGTCATGGTTTAACTCCAGCCAGTCAGCAAACCCCATGCGACCACTCACTCCCCCAAAAAGATAATTGGGCAGAGAATTGGAAAGGTAAAAGATTAAGAAATCACAGGTTGAGATAAAGACAGGGAAATCAAAAGCCATACACACAAGCAATGCAAAACAAGGAATTAATTCACTGCTTTCCATGGGTAGGAAGGTGTTCAGACACCTCCAGGAGAGCAGGGCCCCATCACATGCAACAGGTTCTTGGGAAGACAAATACCATCATTTCAAACACCCCCTGCCCGTGCTCCTTCCCCTCACTGAGCATGATATCATAGGGCCCAGAACATCCCTTTGGTCAGTCAGGGTCACCTGTCCTGGCTGTGTCTCCTCCAGCCTCCCATGCAGCCCCAGCATCCTTGCTGGCATGGTGGTACAAAACCAGAGGCGGCCTTGGCTCTGTGTAAGCCCTGCTCAGCAATAACAGCAATAACAAAACCACCTCTAGATTACCAACCCCGGGTTCAGCACAAGTCCAAAACAGCCCTGTCCTAGACACTGAGAAGAAAATTACCCCACCCAAAGCCAGTGCAGCATGGTCCTGTGGCATCAAGATTTTAATTACAATTCACCATCTTCTCAGACTATTTATCATAGGAAATATATGCTAGCCATAGGATACACATTATGCATTTCCCTTTCAGAGGTTGCTCTTCAAAAAGAGTCCAACTTCATCACAATTTCAAAGCATACCAAGAGAAAACAATCCTTCAGAGGACAGCCACAGTCTGCCATTCTGTTATATACCCAAGGCACCAGAGGCTTGGAAGAGGTGCTGAAAGACTACTGCCAGCAATGTTTAGTGAAAAAAATTTAAATGTAACAAACAATGCTATCCCTAATTTAAAATGTAGGACTAGGTCTTCAATGTGTACCCATATAGCTAGAACAAGCATTATCTTAAAGTAAATTAGCTTTATCTATTGTATTGCAGGGTATTTGTTTCAGAAATCTATTGCAGAAATTCTTTAGGGTAACTCATAGCTTGGATGCCAGCTCCTGATGATTCCTTGAAATTACCCTTAAATATCTTTTTGCTAACATTTTATTGCAAATCCTATAACTTAAGTTTGCTGGGGAGTAAAATTTTGTTTTCAGAGTATCTACAAGAACATTTCAGCTTTCATTTAGTTTGATTTGAAAATAATGAGTTCTAGCTTTATGACTTTATGCTTATAAAGAAAAGGTTGGAAATAATCAAAGAGTGATCAAAAGTATAGGTAAAGAGGAAAAATATGTATTTTGTGACACTTGTTCATGGAGAGTCTGTGTAGATCACATTTCATTGAGAAAGAGTAGTGGTTTAAATATTTCTGTAAATTACTTTAAAGGACATAATATTCAGTAAAAATGAAGGAGAACTAAAGAGACTCAATAGCAAAGAGAAAAAAACACCAACTAGTTCCCAAAGAGAAATTAGTCAGATCATTCTTAATAAATTAAAACTTTTACTGGCAAGTGTAGATTTTCCAGAGAAATGAAAGCATTCCAAGAGTTCTGACACACATCCTTCAATTTTTTATTTGTTTTAAAAGTTGAGATGTTTTTTTATTGGACTTTCAGAAAGCACAGCTTAGTTGTTTACACTATTCTCTCTCTTTAGTTTAGTACAAAGTATACATATTAATGCATTTATTCATCTTCACAGCACATAAAATAACATGGAAACAGGAATCGCTTTCTCCCAGAAGAAATCCTGCATTGCACTGTCTCCTGAATCTCTTGCAACAGTCAGACTCATCTCTTCTGGGAGAAAGCACAGACTCCCAAGAGGATCCTTGCACAAACCAGGTTTTTCCAGTGAAAGAAAACAGGTTATTCACTAGAGAAATACAAAGCCTGAAAGAGTCTCAGTAAAATTAACTTTATTCAGTAATTTAGGTAGATTTTGATAAGTTAGGTAATAAAAAACACCTGCATATTTATACCACATTTGCAAAAGCATACACTTGGCCTTGGACTCTAAAATGGATGCACCACTTCTACCATACAACCTGAGGAATTAAAATTCTCTGTAAAAAAGATGCCAGGTACTACCTACAGCCCACAAAATACTCAACACTCAGTTTAGATCCTTTGGACTGTATGACTGAACTAGCAGATTTTTTTTTGTGAAAGTCTTTGATATTATATATACCCATTTTCCCCACAGAGAAGTTAAAAAAAAAAATAGGTTTTACCTTATTTTGTTATTAAAGTTCAGGAAAGAATACTCTCAAAGCATAAAGTCCCTCATGATTTCTAACTGTCTTTTTGTACCATCTAGGCATTGTCTTCAAGATTGGCATTATGTGGTAAATAGTAGAATATGCACAAAACAGAAAACCTCTACTTTTACTTGTTCTCTCTCAATATCGTCCTTTAACAAGACAAACAATAGTAAGGTACATTTTGCAGTATTTTTAGAACAATATTTACTTATTTAAAGATCACCAGAAGGAAGATTATTTGCTGACTGTTAAAGAATATCAGGTTCTACCACTCATTGCTTATTCTCTCTTCATCTAGTTTGGTGTTTGGGGTTTTTTTTTCCCCCTTTTTCCACAAACTTTACAATATAGAAATTGTTTCCTTGTTTACAAAATTATAGAGAATTAATCTACTCTCCCATTATTTTTCTCCATAAATATAAGTTCTGAGAAGAATTTCAATAAGGTATTCTAGTGACTGAGTCTTGGTTGTTGAAATGCATTGTAAATTCATTCTAATATTTATCAGCTACTTCTAGAATAAACAGTTATACATTTCACTGTTCCCTGTTGGCTAAAAAAAAAAATTGTTTCTAAGCATACAAACAAAATGCACACATGAATTTGAGACGTGAAGTTTCCTTTTCAGGGAAAGGGTTGAAAACTGACACAAGTTAACCCCCAGTATGCCTTCCTGACACAAGAAGGATACAGCACATGTTGTCTGACAAGCACTCAATTCCTAAATTTTCAAGAAGACTGCAGGGCTGAGAGTAGGAAACACAGAATTGTGGACTTGAAAAACTGTGGTGTTTTTGATACACAGTGGTTATTGCAGTCTGTTATTTCTGATGTGAACAGCAAGAGGGTCTTACATCCCTGCAGACAACATAAGATTTGACATCTACCTGCAAGTGCAGAACAGCTTCAGAAGAGTTTGTTCAAGAAGGATATGTAACTTGTATCCTTCAAGGATTCAAAGAACAGAAACAATAACCATGACTCTTCAAAGACTTAAACAGAACTATAACTTTCACAGGTTGCTACTATCTTTGAAGTAAATGAAAATATTTGCATGTGAAAGTTGAAGCATCCTTAAGAAAATAGTCTATTTTTCCAAGCCATGTACTGAGCAGGCAAAACAAAAAATCAGCAGTCCAAATTATTTATTTAAACCACAGATAAAAAATAAAAAAAACCACTCAACTCTTATATGTGCATGTTGTAATTTATCTTAGGAAAAAAAAAAAAAAGCTTAAAAACCAATAGCTTTATTCGTAATTTAATATATTCCAAGTATTTCACTTTATTTTTCAGAAGTCCTACTTTTAGAAGAGTGGAACAGCTAGCCTCACATCCCAGAGATGATGAAAAAAATACCCACAGGAAACCCACTCAACAATACTGAGGAAGTTGTTTCAGGAAAAGAATATTCTTTTACAAGAAAATTACAAGGTTTTCCATGCTGAAAGACATCAGTTAAGCTCTTACTTTCAGAGCCTAAGCTGACATGAATAGGCAATTTATCAAACATCTCCCAAGTCACAGAAGTAAAATGCTTCTCTACAACCAGCACAAGAACTCCAGAAAAATCAGTTTGGTTCCTAATAAAGTTAAAATTCCCTCAAAAAAAAAATTTTAAATAGGGGAACTAGGAGAAGAGAAAATAAAAATCCCCAATTATATCTATAGATAGATCTGACCAAAATTGTGTCATAGCAATCCTATCAGAAAAGAGGGAGTCAGAAGAAAGTGGTCAACATCCAGAACATCGAAAAACTTAGTATCAGAAGGTGTAGTGGTAGCAGCTCCATAACCTCAAAGTTTATGTATTTGCCTTTTTTCTCCCCACAGTTCTATAATTGTAAAGACTCCTTCAAGAGGAGATCAAGAATAACTGCTTCTAGAAAAAGTAAACTGATCATTTTACCCCCTTTATGTATTTATTTATCCTATTATTCTTTGCACCTAGACAACAACATTCTCAAGCATCCTCTCATGATCCTTCAAACAATACCAAGTGAATACTTTGAAATATAAGCTTTGTTGACTTCCACTGCTCAACTGGAAAATGACCAGGAGTGCAATGCATTCACTAAAACTTCCAAGAATCCATTAACCCTATAATTAAAAGTGAAAAAAATACTGCTCCTAACTTCTTACTCCATGTTCCGTGTTGCACCGTGCAACACCTAGGAAGTTTGATAAGGGCAGTATATAAAACTACCAGCTCATAGACAGCTTCTTTGGCCCTTGACATGGAATTATCCTGCTGATGCAACACTACATATTGTCCCATTAAGCCTCTATTTATCATGTAACCACAAGTGCTTCAGCACAGGCAGAGTATTAATTACATTGCACGTTAATGAATCTGGAGACACTTTTCCAAACAGTATTTCCTACAATTGCTTTTCACAAGTCTTTGCGCCCACACACTCCTTGTGTGAATGCCACTTTGCCTAACCTAATTCCAAGCTGTTCTTGTTGCCAGCAACAGCTGCACTCACAGCACCCTCCTCTAAGTGAAAACAGTTTTACAAATGCCACAATTCTGCTTTCTCATTGCTATCCGTGGTGAAATAGTTACAACAGACTGTGGGTGAAACTCCACTTCTGCAGAAATAAGAGCTCCAAATCCTCAACAGTGTTTAGCATGACATTTTCTGATGTTACCCCTTCTGAAAATCTACGCCTTCCCCACTGCAATATGCTGTGCTACCAACCAACCCTCAGACAAAGCTTCTGCAGCCAAACTTTGGCTTAGCTGTCAGGTGATGTTATCTAATGTCCAAGATCTAATAACACATCCACCTTAAGAGGAAGAATGGACTCTGCTAAGCAGTTGTGAGTGTCAGCAGAGATACAAGTTCAAAACCAGGGAAATGCAGGGGAGTCCCCGGGAGAATAGATGGGGGAATATGGACCCTTGCTTAATTTAATGAGTGCAGTCAATGCCCTGAGCAATGTGGTGGATGGTATCAGCACATCGGGAAGTTGGTCTTCATGGCTTCAGTGTGATCTGTTGCTCACCACAAGCACGGATTATCTGAGCAAAGTAAGAACCTTGATCTGCCCTCTCCTTCAGTGTACAGTCATTTTCCTACAGACAGGCAGGATTATGTAGCTATTATGTGTGGCAAGATGACTGAAAGCCTAGGAGACCTACTTTTAGCAGGTCAGCCCCAGTGTTGCCAGAGGTGTCCATAGGGATTCACATGCAAATAGCCTTTAGAAATAACTGATGGGGATGAAGCAGGGAAGAGAGGAATTCCTGTTGACATGGCAAGGTCCCACATATCCATGAGAATAAAGACAGCATAAGAATTGCCCACATTTAGACTTTAGCATTATTCATACCCATCACCTCTCACTATTGTAGGGAAGCAAATCACAGTCAGTGATTCAGCAACACAGGCCCTCCATGCACAGCACTCCTGCTGAATGCAAATGCAACAAACAATGACTAATTTCAGTTCAGCTTTGTGCTCATTCTCCTTGGGAGAGAAACTGGCTGTTCCACTCACACAGCATAAGTGAAATATTTTCTTCTGTTCAACACTTAGGAGCGCAACCAAAATTTTTTTAATTGTTCTGCTCTTGCTATGGCCACTGTTCACAGCTACAGCAATGCAGGGATAAACAAGCAAGGGATCCTGTTTGGAAGAGGGAGACATTTAAACGAACATTATTTCAGTCAATTTTCTTTCCTTATGACAGACATCCCTTGGAATGCCTTGAGGTGTATCATTTACAAATGTTAAGCCTTTATTATAAACCTTGACCACAGACATGGTGGGGGATTTCCTGGCTTTTTGGCTGATTTAATAAATACCTGTGGTGGGAAAAAGCAAATGTTTGCAGCCAAATGCTAATAAGGAGCACGGGACATTGGATTGAAAGGGATTGCAAAGTAGCTGAACAAAGGCAAGGACTGATGGGGAATCCCAAACTAGAAATAACATTTAAACTGTTTTTCCACAGTCATATTTAATCAAGAAATCTAGACGGGTAATATTGTATCATCAATAATTTGAAGCCTTTAGAATGAGACATCTGGCATTAAGTTAAATACCCCTGCCCTATCTCAGCCACGAGAACCAAGATGCCTCTAGGAAATGCAGGGTGAAAATTTAAAGATGATCATAATGGTCTGACTAGTGTTCACACTTCTGAGTCCTGAATCCCACAGGAAAGTCAGGTGTACTGGTTTTGTTTATGCTTATGCAGGAGTCAAAATGCTGCTAAGGAATTTAGTTTCCCTTTAGCATTTAGCAGGCTCTCCCTCTGCCTTCTTGATTGAGCAGCAGTTCATGTTACATGGGAGGAACAGTACAGTAAAATTCACCCTTGGGAGGGGTATAGGAAAATCAAGTGAGAGTATGCAAGAGAGCTCTGAAAAGGACAGAGTGAAATTAAATAGCATTTCGATATCTAGAATGGAAATCCAAAAATGGAAGTTGTAAGTATACTGTAACTACAAGTTATATCTTCAGTTTACAGCTCTAATAAAACCTCAGCAAAGTTGACCTGATCTGTAAGATCCCATTTCTTCTGCAACAAAACTTCATACAGAAAATTCAGAGACAAACAAAAGCAGTAAAAACCACCAAACAACTGCCATGTTTTATTTGGAAAAAAAAATTCCAGAGGCAGATAAAATAACAATTTCCAAATAAAATAAGACAGAAAGCAATTATTTTTCATAGCCACTAGGAAAAGGAAAACAAGAATGTTAGCTTAATTTCCAATAACTAGCACTCAAATTTAATACTAGAGTGAATTCTGAAGGCACTGAGAAAGGGATGAAACACAAAGTTAAGACTAGCTGAGTTAAGACTGGAAAATCATTTCTAGATGTTTTCAAGAGCAGACATTAGTAGAATGTGTTTTAAGGAGGGCTGAGTACACTCCACCTCACACTAGCACAGGCACAGATTAATTGGTCCCTGGCATTCCCCCCAGCACACAGCTCCAGACTTTGTAGAAAAGACAGAACAAGAACTGCCTTATCTAGAGAACAAAGCAAGTTTCTGTTCCTCCTTTTTCTTCAAGGAACACACTATGCCTACCTCTGCTATCAGGTTACCTTTTAAAGCAGTCAGCAAACTATGGCTACTTTCAACATTGTTGCTGAAGAAGGGAACTGAAATTTCTGCTGTGATTTGAAGTAATTTTCTACCACAGGCTCCTCCTCGTTAATCACAAAGAGATTCAGTGCACACTTGTACCATAAATTTCAACTCCTTTTTGCAAACTTTGTGGAGAAACCTTGTGAAACCATCAAGTAGTTTGTTTTAAATAAGGTGTGTCTCTTTTGCAAGTTCAGCAAAAGAAATAATGAAGAAAGAGTCAGTAAATTTCAGTTTTGTTCAGTTGTACACTAGCATTGGCCCAAAAGAAACTGCAGCTGCCCCATCAACTGAAGCTTCTTCTCTGAGACAGATATAAAGCTAAACTAAGTGGAGGAAGGACCATGCACACAAAAAATTAGGTAAAATTTTAGCTTTCTTTCATGAAGCTAATAATAAGCCTACAGTTTATTTAAAAAAGAAAAAAAAACAAAACAAAACAAAACAATAATACTGTTTGTTCTGCAAGCAGCAAGGAAGGGGCAATAAAAATAGTTTATACTATCTTGACTATTTGGGAGGGAAGTGTTCAGGCCCACAGTGAAGATAAACAGCTCTATTCTAAGCGCATTATTTGTAAGCAGAAAAAGGGATCCAAGTCATTCCTTTTCTGTCTCTTATATACTTTCAAGTTATACACACCCTTTGGCCTGTGTAGAGGGATATCCTGTGGACCTCTTTGTATGTGCATAGCATTCCAAATCACTTCTTCATTACAAAATTCATTTTCTGTCTCATCCAAACCAGACCTTTCAAGTTATTCTTCCAACAGGACTTAAGATCAAACATGCTTGAAGTTATTCAGCAAAACTTGCACATTCCTTGCTGCATATATCAGGGTCACCAAGAACATTTGCTTTCCTTCTTTGCACAGTTGCTGCAAGCAGACTTCCCAGAACTTTCCTGAATAACAAGTGTTACCTGTTGATTTCATGCCTTTTCCTGCTGTTTTCCTTTTGCACTGACCTCCTGCCCAGTCACTCACAGCTGGTGTGCATTTTTTTTGAGTTTCAGCTCTGTGCCAGCTCCTTTCCCTATGTTAGGAGTCAGCCTTCCAAAAAGTCCTTCCTTCTCCTGCCTTCCATGTTCTACTACATCTTCATTTCTTTCCCACCACTGGCACAAAGCATACCAAACATTTTCAATACAAAAATCACAGCAACCCACTTGCACCTACACATCTATATTAAATATGAGCTTTCAATATATTACAGAGGCAAACTTTTATTATTTAACTTGTTTTTCTTGGTTTCCAGTAATTAATAAAGTTCTAGAGTAATTAATATTTTTTAGAATCTTCACTACAATGAGAAAGAAAACCACACATGAAAAAAACCCACCTATATCCAAAGATTCCTAACTTCCAGTCTTTGTGGTTTCAGAAATTTATTAACATTGGAGATTTTTCATATTTGAGTCAAATCACCTAAACTCATCACAACAGCAAAACATTTGTTTTATAGATTTATATAGTGAAACAGCTTCTGTGCCAAACTAGGCTTCTACCCTGCTGTAAACATGGCCCTGCTAGGCAGAAGATCCACTCAGTGGTTTGTTTTCAGCTCAGTAAGCATCAGGGAAGTTATTACTGTGACAGGAACAGCTCTACTCTGATCCAAATGGCATCAATCTGTCCTGGGCTTAAAAAGTGGAGAGGTCAGTGACCTGGTAGAAACAATGCTAAAACAAATGTCATGAATAATTAATTGATCAATAAATTTATAGCAGGGGACTGGAGGATATCAAGTATACACTCAAATTATCCAGTTCCTATGTGAAGGGGGGCATGCAACACCTTAACACCAAGTTTCCTTCAATATAGGCAAATTTTAGCAGGATGCATTCATATTTCTCATGAGTATCCTCAAAAATTTTGTAGGTCAATAAAATACAGAGGGAGAGGTATTAACATTTATCCTTTGGAAATTTTTTTTCCAAAGGAAAGAATTGCTTTGTTTCTGCACACTTGTGTCTAGCATGTATCTGTCATCAACACACCAGAGGTATAAGGTTTTTGTTTTTAAACCATAAGCCTAAGGTGGAAATGGGTGCTTCCAGAGTGATGGGCAAACAGCATTCCATTCCTAGGGGAGTGGCCACCTCTCCTAACAGGGCTCTGGATAATTCAATATCTGGCCTGTAATTAATAGGGAAAAGAGGTGAAAGACTATCCTTTCCATCTGAGCCAGTCTAGGAACTGGTAACTCATGATGCCTACACTGAGTGAGGGTTTCTGTTGACAGGTATTAGCCAAGAACTCTTTGGCATGCAGGCATGAGTGCCAGCTGCATGCCTGAACTTGAACAGAGGATTGTCAACAGTAATTCAGGACTAATTTATTTACTTCTATACCTCTCTGGAAGAAAATAAGAGATTATCACTTAAAGGATGCTACTTCACTTGAAATCAGCAAACCCGCTTTGGGCAAAGAGGCTTGCAAGGCTTCATAGCAAAAACAAAAGAAAGAATTCACATTCCTTTACTGTGCCAGCAAATGAATACAAATAAAGGAAGAAAAAAAAAAACCAACCAAAACAGAATGTATTCTGTTGGATGGCCTTCTAAGTCTGAACTGCCGCCAGATCCTACATTTTGAATTTAAAAGTTTTGCTATGCACACTAAACTCAATTTCACATGTAGGTCTTATGGGAGACTTAAGCTTCATGTCCCCTCATGCTTGACACTTATAGCAGTGATCCAGATGCCTGAACAAGCTAATATGGCCACACTATTGCTCCTGCTCATTTAAAAGAAAATGCTTTAACAGAGCTGCCACCAAGAACAAGACTCAAAGCCCGTTTCAGAAATGAAGCTCTGCTGCATTTCCAGCATGGGGTACAAGCTGTGGGCTTCTGCTTCAGTCGCAGCAGGGTGCTGCCATGAGGCTGAGCAGGAGGGCATCCAGCACACCCTGCTGCACTTTGTGCAGGGCTGTTTACACCCAGCATGACAGCTCTGATAATTCTGCAGCAAGTTGAGGAATATACTATATTTTCCTTTAAGCTTCAGCTACTATATGTGGGGGGAAAAAGCCCCACCAACCCTCGGACAGTACATTTCAGGTTTACTGTATCATTCAGGTTAGGGAGATGCACTGAAAGGGTGCAAAGCTCTTGCTAATTAAATGTTCCCTGACTCGGGAAGTTGAAGCTTTAAGGACAAAACCCAAACAGCCAATGACTCAGCAGGACAAGCATCTGCCTCCTGCCCAGCACACAGGAGCTGGGCAGGAGGCAGGTCCACACTTAGGACCCTGTGTTTTAAATGGTCATGTCCCTTCACCTTCAATGCTGAAATGTTCTGCTCATGAGCCACCAGGGAAAAGTTTAACCTAAGCCAATCACATACAATTGAAAAGGCACATTTGTTTGCTAGGTAAGTGGTATTTGCCTAGTGTTAGGCTGTTCATTCACTGGCTTTACAGGATCTTATTCTCTGATCTAAAAAAAACTATTCCTCTTAGCAAAGAACAGCATCTAGCAAGAATGACAATGCTTCATACAGGAGATAAGTAGATCTTCTGACAGGCCAACTGACATGAAAACAAGTAATGAATTAGCTGCAAAATGAAGTCCCTCTGGATGCAGTGCCTGAGCATATTTGCTTTGTAATTAATTTTGCTAATGCATACAGAATTATTCAATCTTCAAGACTAAGTAGTGAGGTTATTTATTTGCAACTGCTTTCTCATTACACCTGTCTCGATATTCTTTTCATGAAACAAAGTTCCTGAGGTCTTGATTCATTAATTCTTACCCAAGTATCTCATGGTAGCACTCTGGAGAGTATGGTCAGGTACAGAGTCCATGGACCCCATATCAATGTTTGGAATGGGGGAAAGCACAGTGCAGCTCAGACTACACATTTTCATGAAATTCATAGTTCAGTTTTTCTGGTCACAAAGCAAAGAAAAATGATTGCTTCTGCCACAGTTTCTACATATTCTTTCCTGTGTTTCTGAGATGCTAATCAGAAAGCAGTGGGGGGAAATAAAATAAAAATGCTCCAAGGTGAATAGGTGCCTCAGCAACTTTAAAAAAGGGAACAAACCAATAAAAGGCAAATAAAAAGTAAACACACTTCAATGAAATCTGAAAAAAACTTTTCAGTTTGAGCCTCAGGGGTTTGTTTGTTTGCACGTATATTTTATAAATAGTTGGCAGAGTAAGTTTGCCAACCTGAACATTCGGAGTAAATTAAAAGTAAACACTGAAGATAATTTACAAAAACCAAATTCTGATGCAGTATTCCCAATATGTATATGACTTTCCATAGTTACCTTATCCAAAACTGAAGTCACAGACTACATGAACAGCCCTGCTGAAAGGGACAGTGAAAGGAAGTGTTTTTCTTAGTATTATCTAACACTGAACACCCTTGCCCAGCTACCCATGTGATTCATCTCTCTGATCATAACAGCTCAGCTTTCAAATATCAAAGGTTTTCAAATCATTCTTAGGGAAGCAGCAGACCAAGGCCTTTTCTATAAAGTCAGAGAAAATACCTTTGGGAATAAATGATCTTTCTCTGGAAAGCTGCTCAGGAGCTATCCCAATGAAGGAGCCCCATGCTTTGAGGCTTGCAGCCTGGCTCTGTGCAGCCAGAAACAGATCAAAAGCAGTGACACCAAAAGCACTCTCATGGCAATGATTACTCTTGTGTGGGGGCAGACCCCCAGCTGGAGCAGTTTTAAACACCAGGTAAGAGAGATGAGACACAGAAGCTGAATCACAGTGCTGTAGCACAGCACTGCTCAGGCGCTCCTGCCAGGATTTTCATCTGTGTATTCCTCCCCGCCCCCTCTTCTGTTTGCCTGTGTAAGAAAGGGACAGGAGGATTATGCAAGTGAGCTCTCTCCTGACTGCAGGGATGGCTACAAGAGGTAATGCGCCATCAGGCAGCTCCTGTACAGGGCAGAAAAGGCTACTGGGGCTCCAGCAGGAATTTCACACAACTGCACTGGCCAGAAGTGCCATACACAGAGCTCTTCAGTCACACCAGCACTTCTGACAACCACGATTTCAGCAGTACCATGTTTGGCTGGGACACAGGGAAAGGCTTTCAGCAAAACCCTGCTGGAGTGGCCCTATCAGCAGTGGCCTCTCAAAGGGAACAGACTGACCTCCACACTTGCAGTATTGTCATCCTGACCCTATGGTCCTGCTCAGGTGAGTTAGCAAATTATCATCTTCAGGTGACTACAAAAGGAAAAAAAAAGGGTTTTTTGGTAACTTTTTTAAAAATAAAGAGCTTCCTACCAGTATTAAATTGAAAAAACATGTTTCTATGGTGAAAGCTGCTCTGAAAAAAAAAAACCCACACATGAATTCTTTATCAAAAGAAAACATTTTTAGGCACGCCCAAAGATATTGCAGAAAAAAAACCTTACTTATCTACACAAATATAGCAGGAGGCCAGACTCAGGAATAGAAAACATATTTCTATGAAGAGAAAAATGTGGATTAGAGATACCTATAGCCCTTATAAATTGCAAGTATGTAAGAATATATTCAGCCTCCTGAGGTTTCCAGGTAGCGGAAAACTGAAGCTATGCAAATAATTTCAGAGCTGCCCTTGATATAAATTTGTCCTCAGTGTAGCACTGCTATGCTTCAGTTTCTAGTTCCATTCAGCTCTAATAAAAAATTCTCTTCAGACACCCTGATTTTCCATAGAAAATTAATCAAAATGTAATATGTATTCAGACACCTGGTAGCATGTTTGCATATGTGAGATAATGCATGCCAAGACCCTGCAAAACAAAAGAAACCAGTGAGCTTGGAAATGGACATGTTTTTTGTTACAGTCCATTTGAGACAGACTTCGAATGAAGGCTAAAACATTTGCTACACTGCAATTTTATATACCCACTGCAAATTTATATACCCAGTGTGTTTGTTCATTTTGCTCATCAAAATATCCCATAAATTTGATCTTTCAGAGTGTGCAAGCACTGTCATTGACACCTATGAAAAAAAAAGTAAAATTAAGGGAACAGTCTCCATGCCACAAAAAAAAAAAAAAACCAAACAAACAAACCTTGATAAGGAAAAAAGGAAAGAAAAGCCAAACTCCTTCTCTAGGAAAATCTAGAGCACTTAAATAAAAGGCTTCCAGTATAAGGGAAAGTGAAGTCATCAGGTATAGCTATGCCATGGTTTAACCACAGCTGGCAGCTAAGCACCCCACAGCTGCTCACTCAACACCATCAGTGGGATGGAGGAAAGAGAACTAGAAGGGTAAAAGTGAGAAAACTCATGGGTTTGCATAAAGACAGATTAATAACTGAAATAAAATAAAAACCACTAATTATAATAAAATGGAAACAACAAAGAGACAAATAAAGCCCAAGAAATAAAAGAGCAGCAAATGAAAACACTCATTGCCAACACACAATACCTAGCCAGTACTGAAGACCATAAAAGACCAATGAACCTTCCCCCCCAGTTTTATTGCCAAGCATGATGCCATACTGTATGGGGAACTCCTGTGGTCATTTGGGGTCAGCTGTCCTGGCCGTGCCTGCTCCCAAATCCTTGTGCACCTCCAGCTGCTCAGTGCTGGGGTGGGAAGCAGAAGCAGCCTTGGCTCAGCGTAGGCACAGCTCAGCAGGAATGGAAAGATCCCTAAATAATCACTCCATACTGACCTGCTACATACAAACAGCTCCATACTAACCTCTGTGAGGGAAACTGACCCCAGCCAAAACCAGCACCAGCTATCCAATATTAACTATTTTGGATATAGTTAATATAAGTCTATCTTGGCTCATAGACTCAATTTTGCATTTTTCATGGAACTGCCTCCCTCTACACATATATAAACACATTCAAACTATATAATCTTTCAAGAATTCAGCTATCTGTACTTCCCTCCATTTAACTTTTCTGGTAATTATAACAAGGATGCAGACATGTAGCCAAACAGCCACAAAATCCCCTCTGACCTTCAAGCCATCCTTTGAAGTTGACACTGAAGAACACACTCAGAAAGCAGGTGGGGACTTTGCTGACACATGCTTGCCCCAAATAGACCATCTTCAGTCATAAGGAACATCTGTCTCACACCTGCATTAGGTGGGAGCCAGTGCCCTTAGGAAAGCAAATAGGGCAACAGGGGAAAGTAAAAAATGAACTCATGAGCAGAGGTTTACATTAAAGGATTTTTTTTCCTTCCAGAGCTACAAGAAGTATTAGAAGAGTGTTTACAATTTCCCTGTGGTATCTGACATTGGCTACTGTTCATCTCAAAACTATGTAGGAGAGAAGCAAAAAGATATCTCCTAATAAGTCTTCACCAAAACCAGAAAAAGGCCTTGGGAAAAAGTTACAAACACAGAGAACAACAGATTGTGTGTGGGGTGGAAAGGCTGAAGGCCACAGAGGAGGATATTTCAGAATTAAAAAAAAAAAAAACAAAATAGGAAGAAAGAAGAAAATATCTGATCGTTATTCAGCAGCACTAAACAGCAGCTGAGAGCTTCTGAAGGTACCTCTCGCAAAGAGAGAAGTGCTGCCCCAGGGCAATAGACATGAGAGCGGATCAGGTACCTGTGCACTGCTGTAGAAGCCTGGAGCCCCCTCTCCCTGCCTGCAAGCAATAAAACAAAACAGCTTTAATGGCAAGAGCCTGCATCTGGAGTGCTTTGCCTGATTGCCACCCCCAGCCTGTGGCATTGGGCCATACAGCAGAGTCTGGGAGGGAAGCAGGGATCCCTTCCCTAGAAACACCCACTGCTCACTTCGTGGAGACAGAGCCATCATCTCCTTGGGTTCTATCCTTACCTCTACTCTTCACTCCGACAAAACTGAGGTCGCTTTTATGTTATCCTTAACTCTGTAGAAAACTTCTTTTGCAACAATCTAACCTCTTATTTAGCCAGATGCCTCACCACTGAACACCTATAACCCAGAGCTATTGAAGAGTACATTATCACAACAGACAAATACCAAGTTTGACCTGTCCTTATCCACTTACTGGAATGATTAGAAAAAAAAAGATGGACAGAATATTCTTGTTGTTGCTTGGCTATCTCAAAGTACAGAATATTATAATAAGGATTAGTACAGTATACAAGAAGTTCATGTTGAATTTCTAACAGTATAATTAGCTGCGGCTTCAACCTTGTGAGGATAAGTAACCTAATAAACACTGTAACAGCTGCAGAACAGCAGAGCTACACAGAGGAACCATCCTGCTCAAACTAAATCCTGCTCATGGAAAATTGAGTGTTGCATTGAATGCAATTAGCTGTCTCTTGATGCTGGTTTTAATGAAAAAATGACAGCTGCTAATCCATAGAGTAAATCTTCATATTTTCAGCTTTCAAAGATGCAGGACTTTGTCAAGCTTGAACTCACAATCTTTCTTCCCTACCTTCACCCTCCACATCTCCCCCCAGAAGTGATAGATTTGAGAATCTGTTTTTACAACCTCCCTGAAAAATAGCCAGCAGGGTTGGGTTCAAGAGTAGGGTATATTTTTGACCAAAGAGTCAAAACAGAGAGAAATACATAATTTTCTGTGCCTACATCTTCCATGGACACATCTTGCTATCATTGCAAGTTTGGTGTCCTCTTATTTTATTCAACATTAAGAAATAACAGTACGAGCCTTTGTTGGTTGTAATTGATGTAGTTCTGAAGATAGTCTTCACTGCACAAACTCTGTCAGGCTAAAATTGTTAGAAGTATTCCAACATAAAAAAAAGAGTAGATATTTGGTCCAACCTCTGTTAAAGTCAGGGAAAGTCCCCTGCTCACATCAATAATTTTAGAAAAAGTTCCTACTGTGAAGACAGGAGACTAAGCAGAGTACAGTGAGGGAGTGCACAATTGTAGGATCTGAGTTCAACTGATTCTGAACAGAAGTTTAAATTAGTTTACTTGTCACAAACACCACAAATCAAACCCAATGTTAAAGAACATCTGCCTAGATTGCAGTTCTGTGATGCTGGAGCCCTGCTATGTTCTGTGCAGTCCCCTGGTCAATGGCCCTGTGCTTCCAGCTACGTGCTCTCAGACAGGCTTTCCTGAGCACAGCTTACTGCTGCTGTCTTGCATCATACACTTCTGAAAGGGAATACATGATCCAGCTTGATGTTGATTTTTATTAATACACAGATCTCGGCTGGGAATTGAGTGGCACAGGACTAACTCGCTACTGATTAAAACTTAGAAAGCAAATTATGAGATCAAAGTAAGTTATTAAGAAATAAAACCCCACAAAACCTAATATCACATCCTAGACAGTTAGAAACTCTCAGTTGAAGATGCTGAAAGGTATCTGACATTGAGAAAACAAACAAACAAAGCATTTTCTACCTTCAAAGTCCTTATATCATTAGTGAAGAGGCTTTTCAGCTGCTCAAGCAGATAAGATGCTAGATAAACTTGTATTTTAGGAAATTGAAAAATTTTTACTCTACAGTTTGTCACAGTACTATACTAAAAGAGGAAATTAGTTCCCTTATGCTTTATATTTTTGTTGGCATATCCAAGACCTAAGGTTGTGTATTTAATCAGACATTGTGAGACCTGTACCCTCCTAGAACAGCAGCTAGAGACAAAGCAGAAATCACCGGAGTGCTTTATGATGTTTGAATTATCTTATGTCATTAGGCAAATGAATTGAGGACTTTCTGTCAAGATAATCTAATGAGGCAAAAAAAAAAAAAAATCCACAACAGAGCCTTATTTCAGGAGAAGCTCCACAGCTGTCTAAAGTATATACCTACAAAAAAGGACTATTTCCTTTTATACAGACTATTCTTACACAGCTGCTTTCAAGGATGTAATCAGGATTTCTAGGTTTATCAAGCCAATGCTCAAAAACCTGATGTGTACCAGATGCTGAAGATACACTACAGTACATATGGAGTCCTTGTGGTGGATTATTGGTGCCAAAAGGTTTTACCTCGCCAATTCCCATAGCCTCAGCCATTTTTAATACATCCTATGCTGCTAGAGCTAGCCTGCAGTTTGGCATTGATGATAAAACAATACACACCCTATGACAAACACGTGCTGAATTAGTTAATATCGTGGATGTTTATACAAGACTGTATTTGTGCTAGTGTGTGTGCTAGCACTCAGACTGTGAATAACCCTAATCTACTTCAAATTCAATTACCTAGCAACTTTGCAAAATGCTGCTTATCAGGCATTAATACTTCCCTATTCTTGCTCTAACACCTGCGCCACAGCTTAGAAAAAAAGAGCAAGCTGAGCCAGTGAAAGTGAGAGTCACGCGGGGTTGCAAAAGTCCCAGGAGACTACCTCTTGTGTCTTCAGTCTCCATCCCAAACCCGGGTTTGTTCAGCCTTAGGAGATCCCTCAAACATTTGAAATA
This sequence comes from Chloebia gouldiae, assembly GCA_003676055.1. Lineage (NCBI taxonomy): Eukaryota > Metazoa > Chordata > Aves > Passeriformes > Passeridae > Chloebia > Chloebia gouldiae. The sequence continues at coordinate 25,790,734 of QUSF01000003.1, read as the reverse complement.
CCACAGGAGCTTTCCTAATTAACCCTTGGTTATATGATTATACATAATAATCACCTGAAGGCTGCATTTCTCTTAATTCAGACACCTTCAGGGAGACCCAAATTCCATTTCTTTCTTCCTGGAGCTGCTGCAAATACTAGATAATGACTCCTCTCTCTCATCAAGCTCTTGTAGGACCTGCCAAAAGCAAACTGCTACTTTGCAATCCAAACAGGTCTCTCACAAGGGCAGGACAGCCCACGACAGAAAAGAAAAAAGAGCTAGAAATGACTATATATGTAGTTCTTTTTTTTGGGTGTTTGGCCTGGGCCTGGTTGGTTTTTTTTTTTTTTGGTTTTTTTTTTTTTTTTGGGGGGGGGGGGGGGGTAGTGTTGGTTTGGGTTTTTTTTTTTTTTTGGAAGAAGTAACATTTCCTTACCACTCTTGTGACTTTACTATCCATGCCTTTCTGAGAAAGGAATGCATAGGAAATAGCAAGTCCTAGAGCTATCTGTGCTGTGGACTAAACCAGCTAATTAAACCTTACAGACACTTAGAACTGCTCTAAATACACTGTCTGTTAGGATTTTTCTTATTGCATTTGCAGCAACCTTTCCTGGTCAAAAAAGAAAACAAAGAAATTTTTAAAAGGAGAAACAGAGGCAATTTGGTTACAGCAAAACTCTACTGATGGATCAATGGCCTCTAGAACAAGTTGCTATCCCCACATGCAGTGAGCAGAGTCTCAATGAGACAAAGCCAGCAGAAAAAGAAACCTGACTGTTTCAGATACAAACATCTCTGCTCCTTGCTAAGGAAACCTCCTAACTAAAGACAAAGCCTCAATTTGACTGGTAGTCAATCAAACATATTCAGAATCATCTATCAGAAGCAAAAGTTACTTTTCTTGTCAGGATTAGGAAAAGCATTAGTAAAATCAAGGTCATTTGTTAGGGTAGTAAAACAGCAGCAATGTCATGAAATTTGGGATATGACTGCTTGAAGAGCAGTCAAAACTCATTCTTCCTCACTGGAGCAATGCCTGAGAGGAAAAGAATTGAGTTGTATGTCAGCAGCATGAGCAGCTGGAAATGAGAAGGTACATTCCTTACAGTTATATTTTACATCAATTAAACACCTTTCATCCAAACCACCTCACAAAAGGATGAAAGAATTACCATCATTTTAGAGAGAAGAACTGAGAAGAAGTGAGGAATGCAGACTTGGTGTATAACTCACTTGGATGGCAGACAGGGATCTGTTTGCATTGCATGCTGCAGGCTTCTGCCAAGTAGATGAGAGTTTTTTCAGTTCATGTGCCATGCTGCAGAAGAAGCGTCATAGAAGAATGCTAGCATGAGCATGTTAGGACAGCACCAAGCCCTGCCTAGCAGAGAAAGCCTTTCACCATGACTTTGTAGCCTCAGGCATGGCCCTACCTCAGCTAACATGGTCACCTGGCTTTAAACCAGAAAGTATAGGCAGGTATGTGCTCATATGTGCCTTTGTGTCAGAGGCTGGAGGAGGAAAGGAAAAAAATGAGAGATTTACAAGCCTGACTCTATAGAAATTAATAAGAGTTTGACTACTAACTCAGTAAAAGCCAGATGTTTACCACAGAGCTGTGACTCAACATTAACACTACCCAAAGTCACTTTGTGCTGTAACATGCAATGGGCAGAGACAAATTTCCCATTGCACAGCCTCAGCCACACCAGAGCTCAAGAATAGCTTAGGTGTAAGTCCTCTAGCACAGAAAATTGAAAGCAGCAAGGGTCCATCTCAGTTTTGTTCGACTCACCAGTGCACCTGCAGTTATACCAGCAGCAAGGTTATTTTAATTTAGAAAGTCAATGCTGCTAAAATGGACTAACCCACTCAGAATGCAAAAGGCAGATAAAATTTATTGTGTAAACAATATGCTGTAAGAGAAAAGCTTTCTAAGACAAGAGCTTTCTGAGAGAAACTCCTGCAATTATCAAGGGAGATAGATGTTCTGCTGCTCAGGAAGCTGAGCCCATTAAAAAGAAAAAAAAAGAGTCCACTAAACATAATAAAAGGCTATTGTTAAAAGTCTCTGTATAAAAATAAAATGAAAACATCAGGTCACAGGGTGGGAGGAGTGGCTTAACCACATGGTCCCTACTAGGAATGCTATTTCCTAAGAATTTGCAACTATATACTCAAAATAAAGACACTCAGATAAACTATCCTTTTCAGATAACATTCTGTTATAGTCTGGATAACTCCAATTAATTTTTCCTACAACTCCTTTCACATCATCAACTCCTTTTTTTGGTTTTTTTTTTGTTTGTTTTGAATTGTGTCACCAAAATATCCAATTAAGAAAAAAAAACCACCACCACTGGTCAAAGAACAGATGTGAGATTTTGGCATCAGTGCTCAACCTTGATTTGCACTGACACCAGGAAAGAGCTCAAAGCTGCTCTAATGCAATTTACAAACAAGAACACAGCAGTGCTGGTTAACCCACTGCGTGAAAAGAAGATGCTGTCCTCAAAAGAACAATGTTATCTGAGCGAAGTATGGTGACACAGCCAAAAACTAACACAGACAGACATTGTTAATTGTATCAACTTTCAGCTAGGCTGCAACAATGTGGAAAATATGTCCCTTTTGGCCCAAATATTTTTAAGCCATACTTAACTTTCCCCACTATGAACAGGAGCAAAAAGTATTTCTATCCCAGTAAAGGGGGTATTAGATTATTATTTGCTGACAGGATCTTTCATATCCTGAACTAGCTGCAGACCATAAAAACAAGCCCACTTTTTCAGAAGGCAAAGACAAAACACACCGTTGCTGCTGTGTATCCTTGCCAAAGAGAAGAGTGTTTGTGATTCTGAGGGCAACAAAGCCTTTTTGTCTGAGCACCTTGAGCATTTTGCCACGTGTGCTATTTGGAATGACACATTTCAGAGCAGTTCAGAGATGCCATGGTCCATCACACCATCCTGAGTCACCTTGACATTTCTGATTATGCATTGAGATGATAGCCTCAGGGCTATAAACCTGCTTTTAAATACATTATGAATAATAATGTCTGTTGGAGACTGCACAGTCCTAATGCCTTGTTTTCCTCTCCAAAATCTAACCAAGATATTGGGCACACATAACACAATGATATGCTGTAGGTCCATATTAGGTGTTTCAGAGACTTGAGTGTCTCAGCTCTATCTGGTGTCTGCACAGGAAAGTGTACTTCAGGTTCCCAGTTCACTCCCTTGCTCTGTGAACCAAAGGACAAGAGAACTACAAAGGCACCAGTACTATATAATCTAATACAGATCTTAGATGTGTTTGTTACTTCAGTTAGCTCTGCAGTTGCAGAAAAAACATCTAGGAAGTGTACCTATTCAATAACTAGAAAAATATGTTTGCCCATCTCTCAAATTGTACACAGAATGGAAAAGTAATATTGACAATAAGGAAGCTTAGGTTAAAAAAAATCAAAATCAAAAACACCCTGTCTGAAGATTGCTATTGAGAGTCATGGGTGATTTGCAAAGACAGCAGACTGTGCTGGAGCTTCATTTCTTTTTGCATGAACAGCAAGCTCTGAACATATTCTCTGATCTTCCCACTGACCAAAAAGATGTCCTTCTCAAGGGCTGCATCAACTCAAAGAGCAGAAGGCTACTACCTGACATTGTGCCCACACACCTCACCCTCATTCTATTGATGAAAATATAACTTCAACTGTAAGAAAATCAATAGTATTGTTGTTTACTCTTCTGTAAACAACAGGCTTTTCTAGCCCACCACATTTTCCTCAGGTTCCCTGTTCATGAGGAAAAGCAGAGAAGCAGTCCTGAATGTGCTCTGCTTAGCTGTGGGCAGTGATACCCATCTGTTTAATGTGGAACTTCCTCTATTTACCTGGCTAATTACATACAGAGGCCTATATACAGCTGAGTTTGGGTTGGTTCTGGTTGTCTTAAGGACTATACGAAATCAAGGCCAGAAATTTCATACGCATCCCTTTTACTCAGTAAGTTAGTCCAGCCTACATGTTACAACCAGTAGAGCTTGGCTGAAAGCCTGAAAGTCTTCCATTAGCTCTTGAAAGCCAGCGCTATCTGAATATTAACAGCATTACATGGATATTCATCTCATGCTCCGATAACATTGTTATCTCCGGAGCTCTTCGCTGCAGAAACAGGCACTCACGCTCCTGCTCAGCTTTGCACATCAAAGGGAAAGCGACAATAGAGCAGCTTTGAAAAAAAATGCCACGGAGCAGCCGCGCTCGGCCGCTCTGACTCAGCGCGGTGGGAAAGGAAACGCGCTTCCATTTCTACACCCCACCAAGGCCACACTTGCCCTGTTTCGTGCTGTCAGAGCAGAGGAGGAAAGGGGCAGTACCAGGATGAAAAAAAAAAAAAAATTAGACAAGGTCAGGGAGGGGGAAGGAAAAGAAAAACCAAACCGCTTGGAAGAAAAAAGATTATATAGCATCAATGCACTTGACTCTTTCTTTGACCTCATGCTGACGCTCGCCTTGCACAATTCAGGAGGAGCGAAGGGAGGCACACACCTTCCCTCCCCCAGCAGGGACCTCGGCAGGGCCATAGAAACCCGGGAACCGCCCTGCCTCGGAGCTTCCAGCAGCTGCAGAGAGCAAGGTTCCAGGGGAGTGGCAGCCACAGAACACTGCACATTCCCCCAAATACACGTGTGCATATTTGCATATGCAGATATGCAGACCATTACTTGAAAATTACATCTGAAGACCTCTGAGCCACCAACACTACGAGTTCATTCCTTCAGTATGCTTTAAACAGATGCCAGAGGTCAGGAATATGAAGTTGAAATATTAAGTTCCCCCGTGTTATTTCAGAAAGTCTTGTTTCACTTTTAGACAGGTTTTCAGATATTCAGCTGTGTTTTCTTTACAATCAAGTACAGGTTTTTTACATATGTTATGCAAGTAGACACAAAGACTTTGAAAGCAATAAAAAGAAATCCAAAACAAAATGAGAGCAACATAACCACACATTTCCTGCTGCCTGCATTTGTTTTACTGAGAACACCACTTCTCAGGTCCAGCTAATCAGCATTCATCAGTAAAACAAGATATTAGGGAGCAGTGAGAGCTCTAGAGGTGTTTAATCTTCCTCTTCTCGGAATCATGAGCCTTTCAGAGAGTATTTTCACAAGACAAGAGAATTGTTCATGAGTACCTTGTCGATCAGCAGTGTGATTTGGGAGCCAAAGAGCACAAAGGACAACAGAAATGCTGCATCTCTCAGGATTCTCTAGCCTTTCCCTATCTGTCCACTTGAGATCATTGCGACTTTTTATTCTGTCCCATATCAAAAAGAAAGGCCTGTTAATAGGTAACAAGAATCTGGAAAGATTTTTGCAATGCTATAAATAACCGGAGCCGTTCTCTGGCCAGCAAAAGCAGTCCTGTGTTTATACCCAGGGAATGTAGACAGAGGAAGATAATGGTTTGTTTTGTTTAAGGTGGAATGGTTTGGCAGTGAACACTTGCATTGTTACTAATTTTATACAGTTAAATAAAACAATAAATTCTTCAGAGTACATTTCAAGAGAGTTACAACACAGATTTAAACAGCTCTGAAATGGAGCTTGCATATGCAGTCATCACCATACACACGTAGATAGAGCCACAGTGACTAACACTGACAGGGTGCTGCTTTTATTTGCTTGGTTCTGCTGGGGCACACCACTGACTGGTAATGCTCTGAACCTTGTGTTCATGCAAGAATCTTGCAGAGCTGGGTTGGATTAGCACATTGCACATATTTACACTGGAGTAACAGTAACGTTACCTGTTTGTAGGTCTGCTTCTGCATAATGCCCAGCTTCCTCTACTTCAAACCACTCTTGTTCCAGTCCATTCACCCCTCCATAAATGCTTGGCACAGTTTCAGTTCTCCTCCCTCCCCCTCCCCTCCCCCCCCCTTTTTTTTAATAGGCTTTGTCAAGTCTGCTCCTAAATCTTCCTGTTTCATTTTGTTTCAGGGTCATATCTGAGGTGGTTTAAATTAAACAAAAGAAAACCCAGGAGTTACAGGTCAGTTGCTTTTAAGTAAGACTCATGAACTCAGAAACAAGGAGTTGCAGCTCAGATAACAGCACACTTCACCATGTAAACTATGCTGGCTTCCTGAAAGGAAGGGGACACACAGTACTCTCCCTGCAGCTCCAGCACTTCTTGCCATTGTCCCAGCTTTGAGATCCAAACTGGCCAGCTCTGAAGTGTGCAGCATGCCTAAGGCCTGTAAAAATGATTATATAATACTGCAATACAATACTCTGCAGAAGGCAAGAAAAACACAACCAACCAAACCATGAGTCTGTTGTCAGAAACTGCCCATAATGAAATACTTTAAGTAATTTGCCCCTAAACTGCTGGTGCTGGGAGACAGCACCTGGTCTCTGGTGCAGTGCCTTGCCTGCCCCAGAGGGCCTGTGCAAGCCTCCTGCTTCCCAGCCCAATCCCAGACACATACTCTGGATCCAAACTCGGACATCAGGTGCCCTCTTTCCTCTCCTCACTTCCATCTGCCAAGCCACACACTCTAATCTGCTACACAACCACAGTACAGCAGCATCAGACTAACAATTTGGGGGCTAATCTAAAGCAATGTTACAACTTAATATTCAGATTCAATTCTCATAATCCATTTTATTCACGAACATAAGCTATACTTTGCCTTGATATGTGTAGCTCTTGAAATGTACATTCAGGAAGGTATATCCTGGTTAGTTAGAGTACCCCTAGTTAGAAAGCTGTGTCAGCCAACCTCACTGGTTAACTTTGCAGGAAGACATGGCTCATTAGTTGAGGAGTAGCATCAGGTTAGTGTAGCTACACGGTTTCTGCCCAGAGCTAACATGACCTGTACTGTACCATGTGGACATCAGGCACCACACATCTGAACAAGAACTCTGAGCTTCACTTCCAAGACTGGACTCAGTCATGTGTCGGCAAGTTGATGAGGGCACAGTACATGCAGATAAATTCTCCATAAAAAGTCTCTCCTACTGGGAGTATAAACTTGAAGGGCACTTGACAAAATAAGTAAAATAAAGTCACATAACTAAAAAAAAAATCTATAACTTCATAAAGATTAGTGTTCATTAAATCTTACTCTGAAGCAGTTTAAGGCAGTCATTGCTTGTACATATGCCACCACATATTCAAATCCATTTCCCACAACTCAGAAATACAGTGGTCAGAAGTACAATAGATAAAAACCATATTTCGCTTTTGTTAAACTCGCCGAGATGCCACTATGAAAATAAAAAGGTAGAAAAAAGAGTAATCGAAAGTCACAGCTGGTAACTAAAACTTAATTTAGGTTTTCAAATGGAGGTCCAGAATATGACCTAGGTTTGAAAAAATAATAAAAAAAAAGAAGGAAAAAAAAGCTCTGGACAATAAATCTTTTGTTTGAGGAATCCTTAATGAAGAATTTTTCTTTGGTTTTGACAGTGTTCACAGGGCTCACAGTGTTGAAGCCCAAATTACCTCTTCACTAAGCATTACACCCTTAAGTTGTACCCTTATTCTAAGATTTCTAGTTTGTTATCCTACGAGGAATGACAAAGCAGGTCAGCAGGCATGACTAAGGGCAGCACATGCTAGACATAATACACTCCTGACTAGAAACTGCCATAAATTTAAGTAATAGGCACACACCAATGTTTAATAGAAATATGTTTCAACATTGGAAAGTACAACACTAAATTAATATGACTTTCAAATAACAAAGCCATACGCTGCAAACACTTCCACTGTAGCTCATATGAGATGGATAAAGTTCACATGAACTTTTTCAGTGGTTTCATCCATTCTGTGTTGAATTAACACCTCTCTGAAAGCAGGTTAATTATAGAAGGATTTGACAAGATCAAAAAAAGGACAGAAGACAATTGTATAAGCATAAAGTAATTTAAACCAAACAGCACCCACCTACACACTGCAGGGAGACCTGTGTAGACAAGAACTCATGGAACCAGATCTCAAGTACCAGTCCAGGACTGGTACTTGAGATAAATACCAGTTTAAAACAAATCTGACTGCATCCATTTATTTTAGCTCCAAACTAACATTGTGTGTGACCAATTCATTACTGCATGCTGTTTTTAGTTCACTGTTTTTCAGAATTAATGTGAAATGGAAAGATTCTCCCACAAGCCCAGTAGCCATCTGGTGCTATTGCTGTACTTCATGAAAAATTCATTGCCTTTTTATCATAGTCAGCTATTTCATCGATTGTAAAGATTTATGTTTTTAAGTAGAATATTTTATTCACTACTGATGTTTGCAAATCTGCTTCAGCATCACAGTTCAACAGATTATGTTCTTTCCAGCTTCATCCTGGGGATTTCTATCAGCCTTGAAGGCAACAGAAGCTGTAAAAAAGTCAGTTTTAGTAATAGATTTATAAAATGGACATCATGATGTTGCCTGTTTTCCCAAGCTAAATAAAGCTAAACTCAGAGCCAGTGAAACATGCTCAAGCACTAAGGGCCTCATTACAGCTCCAAGCTCTCTTTCAGACATTCATCTCCAACAGAGCTATCTGTCAAGTAACACACAACTGAGTCTGATACTCATTCTAGCTCAGAGAAATTTTATATTTTTCCTTCATGCTCTACTTGCAAGAGATGCTGCAGCCAGAAGTGTTTCAGCAGGCTGTACAGAGACCAAAACCTTATTGGGTTAAGGAGTGCACAGGCTAAACCCCTCCTGCTGAGTGCTGAGAGAAGCATCAGCAGTGCAGTCATTGCTTCCTGGACTTGTAACCAGTCGTTGGGAGCTTAGCTGTGACACCCTACCTTGATCCTGTCCTGTACCACACCAGAAGGATCTGCCTGTGCTGTGGCCTTTGAAGCCTTTAAAATTGGGCTTTTCCTTCCCTCCTCCTTCAGACTAACAAGAATAAGGCCAAAAGAATTCAGATAATAAAGCCTGGCAATTCCTTTAATCAGAAGGAATGCTTGTGAGAGTTGGCAACACCTGAAGAGTGGGTGTAGAACACCCCCAGCAATTCAATACACAACAGGCTGCAATAGGAAATAGCTACTAAAACTGAAAAGGAAGCAAGTGAATATTCATAGGTTCTCATCAAAAATAAGATCACCTTTAGCAGTCCCTTTACATACCTGCAAATATTTTGTCAGCCCACACACTACTTCTGTCTCAAGCACTGCAAGTTACCTCAGCCCTGGGTATTCTTATATGCTGTCAGGGTACTATTTCTGAGTTTTAATCTTAAAAATATTTATTTTACTCAAGCAAAGACCCAAGCAGGTATTTTACTTTGTTCCCTTTGGAAAAAACTAAACTCATCCCTGAATGAGTTGATGAGATGTCACAAAAGCATAGCAAAAGCAGAAGCTTTAAGGAAACATGAACAATGCCAGTGTACAGGGAGGGTCCTAGAGAATCTGAAGCTGCCTCACAGCCAAAATTAATAAAAAAGTATAAGAGGAAGCAACAAGGTCTTTTCCCGGTACAGAGTTACAAAAAGCAATTTTATAGAAAACATGGTTCTGTTGCTGAGTGGGCTTGGTGCTAGCAGAAGCAGAAAAGGCCTTTACTGGTGAGGTTTGATCTCGGGCCTTTCTGGCTCCTCTTCCCCAATGAAGTGCCTGGGAGAGCACTGAATATCTGTCTGGTCCTGTGGGCTCATGTGACAAATAAGGCCAGTGAGACTGCTGGCCAGCACCACTGAGATGCCACTCTCAAGTCTTTAAAAGGCCTTGGCACTTTCAGGAGGGCCCAATTACTTTAGAAATGCAAAAAGGTCAGATTTCTCTTCAAGAAGGATTATATTGGGAAATCACAGACTTAATCACATTCGCTGGAAAGACTCTGAAGCAAGTCTTCAAAGCCATTTCTAAGCACAATAAAAATAAGAAGATCATGGAGAAACTAGGGAGTTACCAAAAGGCAATAGTCCTCAGCTGATATGATCTTTCTATGAGGAAAAAGGAGACTTTGAACAAAGAGCAGTACATATTCTTTAGCTTGGCTCTCCCAAAGCTTTCCCAACAGTCTCCCTCAGTATCTACATCAGCCAGTTCAGACCTTTGGGATGAATGGTTGGCATGTAAGGAAAGCAGAGAGCAGCAGCCCATAGAGTCAGTCATCAGAAGCCCTTGAGTCTCATGAGGAGGGGTCAAAACAAAGATGACCAAATACTAGCCCAGCCTGCCCTTTGCATTATCTCAATCCCTTGAGATTACAAAATAGTTGGGATTAGAAGAGATCTCTGGAGATAATTTTGTCCAAACCTCCTGCCAAGGTAGGGTCATCTACAGCAGGTTACAAGGGAACGCATCCAGGTGGGTGATAAATATCTCCAGAAAAGGAGATTCCATAACCTTGCTGGGCAGCCTTTTCCAGTGCTCTGCCATCCTCAATGTAAAGTAGTTCTTCCTCATGTCACAGTGGAACTTCTTGTGTTTTATTGCTTTTGTATTTTAGAGATCTTCACAACTTGACTGGGCAAGGCTCTGAGCAGCTATACTCACTACAGAGATGGCTGTGCTTTTGGGACCTGAACCGTGCTCCTGCAAGAGTTTGATTCAAGGATCATGAATGCCAAGATCCTGGGTTTTTTTTGTCCAAAGCTCAAGAAGATACCCTTGCAGAACCTCACATGAAGTTTCTTTTACCTAAAGAAGGGAAGAAACAACTTGAAGTAAGGCTTTCAGAGGCACTCTGTTCTCCCTACTACTCATTTATTTTTTGAGATAAACTCCAGTTAGAGATTTTAAGCAGAATCCACAAACATGTAGAAGAGATTATACTGCCAAGTTCAAAAGAGTAAACTATGCAAACTGCAGAACAGCTTGAACTTTTAGCTTTCCTGCACTACAGATGATTGCACATCCAGGCTCCAGTTGCTCTGTTGAGCTGGCTTTGCAGGAAATACCTACATGCCTAAACAAACACTAATAGTAGAGACGTAAGAACTCTCCTGCCCTGTCATTCCAATAAGATCACCTGACAATACACTTACAGGGAAAACAGTCAGTCGAACAAATCATTAACTTGAAGTTTCAAGTAGCATGGAAGAGATTTTCTGCTTTCAGTACAGTTATTTCCTGATCAGGGCAGAAAGAGACCACGGCCTCTCTACACATATGGCAACCTTCACACAATAACATTACTGCCAACTGCAATGGCATAAGGCAGTGGCTGTTTTAGTTATTTCTTTAGGCTGCTGATAAATCATTTCCCAGAGGAGGGACTGCAGAATGCACCTGCATGAATTCTCACAGCTACTAACACCTCATTCCAAAGTCAAAAGCATTAGCACAGAAGTGAACATCAAGAGAAGTTAATAAAATCTCCCATTTTCTTCTTCTACATCCTCTGGAACTGTCTTATCCACTCCAGTCTCCAAGACAAAACCTGTGAGTAAAGAGGCTTCAGCATGGTTGCCAGTGTGGTATAGCTCCATCCCAGTTCTGAAGGACAGGTGTCTTACATGAGTCCATATAGCATACCAGCATCTGCACTGCTCTCTTCTTCCCATTCTCCATCATCCTGTATTCCTCTAATTCCTAGTCATCTCATTGAAATTACAAGCTGAGTACATTTTGGTCTGTGTTTTCATAGCCCTTTGCACAATGATGTGCAGGTCCCTAAGTAGGCCTTAAGTATAATGTTCATACAAATTAGAGCAGTTACATCAGCTAACTGGGAGAGCACTGGTCCTGTTAGAACTTCTAATATACTTGCAGTCTGAATTCTAAGAACAAGAACACCAGTGATTACATGAATTGCAATAAAATCATATTCCCATGCTCTGCACCTGAACTTCTGTCTCAAAAAAAGGCAAACAGTCTAGCTTCAGAAAGTGAAACCAAATACAGTCAGTGGCCAATCAAGGACAAGATATTTCAGTCAAAAACCCCTCCCAAGAAAAACAAATTCTAGGCCTCATGAGCCTGAGAGTTCTGTCTCCACCAGTGTCAACCATGGTTGCTCATTAGTATTCCCAGTGCTTAACAAGTTTGGTTAATAGCCTAAAGCTCCATCTGTGATATGCAGTATTTATTTTACAAGGAGATACCCACAGGCCTCAGTGGATTGCTTATTTCTGCTCATGCTGTAGCAAGCCCACAGACTTAATACAGATTGAAGGAAGGAAGGATGTGGTACTCCTTAGCTTACACAAGACAGTCTTTCTGCTAAGAGGGCATAGAATAAGAATCTGAGTCAACATTTGTTGAAAGTGGTGGAAAGGCTCCCATTCTTTTCTGCTCAGCGTTTTTCTCCTTGTCTCCATTTCTAATTCAAGGCTTGGTACAAGCATATGCAAGTGAGCAAAATACATTGGCCACTTACATTAAATTAAACCCAGAAGTTCAGTTTTGGCTTCTTCAGTTTAGTTCAATCTGTTGTCATATTGCTCTGGCTGAGAAAATCAGTTAAATATTTTTTATTGCTTGCTGTAGGCAGATATTTCAGGCATCCAGCTCATTTTTAAAAAGAACATTTTTTAGACAACACCCCCTCTGCACACACAATTTGTTCATAATATATTTCTATATTTCTAAGTTTGTCACAAGAGAGCATCTTCCAGTGCAATAAATTTAAACTTTCCCTTTGAAACCTTAGCTAAATTCCCTTCCCTTAGCTAAATTGAGACTGTTCACAAAAAGATAAATATAGGTTTTAAGATAAACACATTCTCCTACTAGAACATTCAATCACAGTGTTACTGTAGTAACAGTCATACATACTTGCACCTCCTCACAGCTAAGGAAAAATAAGAGATGGATGACTGTCAGGCAAGTGCTGAAGCAAAGATCTCGGATCACATCCAAAAAGTGGTCACATCAGCTGAGGTGGCATCAAGAAGTGTGACTGATATTTCAATAACTCACTTTGGTTTTCATTAAGCAAGGAGTGCTGATTAACATAATTCAGCTGCCAGGTTTAGTGAGCTCAGCTACTCCAGAATCATTTCCTCAACCTAGAGCTGCCCCTGCACACAGCACTGGACACCATTAGTAGTCATTTGCATCAGACAGAGCAAATAGGAGTCCAAGACTCCTGCTACAAGGAGTCCAGAGCCTACTGCACTTTCAGATATAAAGACAAGACAGATTTTCTCAGAATTCCATTTCATTTCAGCAACAAAGACTATATGTTTTTACCCGTCTGTCTGCAGCAAACTAACCAGAATTAACTATTTCAAGTACACTGACCAAGGAAGAGTGCAAAGCCCACAGTTTTCCTAGAGGTCCAGCTTCATTGTTTAGTTTTGTTCAGGCTCCTTACAGGCTCCATTTGCCTTTGAAACATGCAGTGCTTGGCCTGGGTAGAGCAGACCTGGGCTATTATAGCTGTCTGACCTAGTCCTGGGATACTGATGAAAGGACTTTTCCTCTGTTGTACCCTGGCATGTGCCATAACATATATGGTATGGGGGTAAAGTGGCCAGCATTTCTTCCCAGGTGTGCCAGAGTCACCCCAAGCACAATCCAGAGGGTGATAACAGGCTTGGTCAACAAATGAGTCTTGGAGGCAAGTCGCAAGTCCACTGTACCCAGCCAGGAAGGCATGTGGTGGAGGTAGAGCAGTGACATCAGGACAATAACACATCGAGGGAGCAATGTGTCACCATGGCAGATGACAGACTGAGGATGTCGGAAGGAAAGAGATAACTTTTTAGGCACTGGCAAAGGCTTCTCCATACATGCAAGTGGCTATAGCAGCACTAACAAATGCACCAGCATTGGCCCCGTAAGCCTTCACAAGCCTTGGAAGAAAAGAGACTTCCAGATAAACATCTAGTTTCAAGCATAAGTGACAATCTTCCCTTTGAAATTAATCTTTTCTAACTGATTATCCGCATTAGTTTGTATGATCAGATTCAGATTAGGTAGGATGAGAAAGACCCACCAAGATCACAGACATACCCAAGATAGACTAGTAAAACTGGAAGATCCTTCCTTATCTGCAACTTCTTGTTATGAGTAAAGTTTTTATTGTGGTATAATGCTTTAACGTAACTTACCTCCCCAGCAAAATTATACCAGCACAAGCATTTTTGTCTGTTGTGATCACATCTACAATACCAGCACATGTAAAAACAATGCCAAAGTTTCATTCTGCATCAATGCTTTGCCAGCTGAAATTTCAAAGTCGGAAGCACAAAGTCCAGCATGTAAGAGATATAGCTACATCCTTGTTGGATCTTCCTTTTTAATACCCATTACCCTCATCAGAGAATGACTGCTGCAGAAAAGATTACAAAAAGAACAGGTGTATGAAATACTAATAGTGCAATGATAAGACTACTGCTGGGGACAGCAAATAGGCAAGTCTCCCACGAGAAGGAGTGAGGGAGATATTCCCAAAGGCACTACTGATCCCTTACATTTGATCTTATCCCCCACATCACAATCTGCACATTGTTTTTTGGCAAGATGACAGGTAGATGGAGAACAATTTAACTTCTCTATCAGTGGGATGGTTTGGCATGGTACAAGAGGCACGTATCCTCACAACTACAAAGTCAGAGGGCTTAGCAGAACCACCCTGTTTGCTTAACAAAGTGACGTAAGCCACACAACCACGCAAGCACAGCCTTTGTTCTTTCCTCCAGCTATCCCTGTTTTGCCTCAATGCCCTCCCACTAATTTCAAGTCTAGCCCAGTAGTCTGTAAACCTTAAAGCAGGTACTGCATCTTTTTAATGTCCAGGTGTGTTCTGAGTAGGTACCAAGGGTAACTAATCATAATAAATCTGAATTTAACTGTTGCCAATTAGAATATCCCTAGAAATGTCATGTGTAATATATATATATGGTTTGCCATTAATAAATTCTGCTTTAGGAGGCTGAGCATATTAAAGAAATGATCATGCCTTACAAAGTATAGATGAACATCTATTTATACCAAACCATTAACAGATGGTGTTATACTACCATAACTTCAATTCTTAACAGAGATGGTTTATAGATAAAAATGATGAAGCCTCCTATTGAAGTGCTTAAGACATGCTACTTGTGTAACAGGATTATGTCAATTTTATTTGTCAATCCCATTGAGGATAAATTCCCGATTTCTGAAGTGTGACAGGAAAAACAATTACCTCATACAAAACAAACTAAGCAGAAGATAACATTTACTTGTACATCACAAAACATACAATTAATGTAAGGAGAATCATACCAATTCTTTATATATATATCTATATATATATCTCAACAGGCTTGTTTTCAGAAATTTCAAGACCTTTTGTCATTCTACTATCCAAACAGACACAGAAATCACAATGAAGTCTGCCAGATTTAAAGCCAAACCACATTCCTCAGCCAAGACTGTTTTCACTTTAGATAACAAAGCAGAACATCACTATATTTTTTGTCTAAATAAATTTAGAAAAGGCAAGACTAGGTGAAAGTCTATGAGAGACCAAATATGAGTTGTGATTGTATTTATGAAACAATGAATACATTAGTATTATTTTCTTGTGCTGCCTGTATCAGGCCACAGAAGGCACGTGGGTGAGCCCCAGGCTGACTGGGCAGGGCGTAAAGAGATGCTATGGGTGGCAGACAATTCCCCCAGCCAGCAGAACTGCCAGGGAGGCTAAGGAACATGCAGCATCCAATGGGGACAGCCCAAGCTCCTAGTGCTGTCACAACAAGTTGTTAATTTAGAAGAGGATGAAGAAGCTGAAACTTCCTTAAGTACACACCCACACGTCTTTAAACCCCAATAAATCCACACACAGGAAGTGAGACGATGGTTTGCCTCAAGAGAGGGAGCTCCTCTGCGTAAGCTCCAGTCTGCGCCCTCACCAGAGACAGAGAGGCCTCAACAGCGAGTCATCAGTTCCCATGGGGCAGATGGGACCAGCAGGACACACAGATGCTCTCTCTCTGCCAGAGCACCTCCTCATGCTGGAGGGAGAGCACCCAAACCACTCAAACCACCTGGAAGTGGCAGCTCACAGGCAGCTGTTTGTCCTGTCCACAAGACCAGATGCAGCAGCCTTACAGTACACGGCTCTTTTCCAGCCCCAGGAGCAGCCCATGCTGCCTCTTGCCTTATGGCCTGTCCCTCCAGCTGGGGAAGAAAGAGAATGGCAAAGCTCTGGTGCCAGGGGAGATCAATTACACCCTCCTCTCCTGGATTACTAGGCAATGTAATTACTAGTCAAAGAACTTGACAGAGGAACAGTAGCCAACACTGTTATTACTTCATCTTTTAAAGAGTAATTTATATCCATCTCAAAAGAAGCTACAGCTCACCTCAATCTGAAAAGAAAATAAACACTATCTGAGGCAAACAAATGATATCTCACTTCAAACATTCAATTCAAAAACTTAAGGAAACTGGAAGTAAAAATGACATTTTGCTTCATTATCACCATAAGCTTTCATCCATGTCTAAAATTCTATAGCCAAGAAATGAGGTGAAGCTATCAGTAGAAAATATCTACCAGATTCTACAAATATACCTTCATGAACTGAATATGAAACTAGAATAAAAATAATTGCACATCAGAATTTAAGATGCAATATACTTAATACTGAAGTCAGGTGTTTTTTATGTTGAACAACACCACATTAACTGAAGACTAAAAGCTTTAAGATAAGGTACCTAGCAATGAGTCAAGAAAGCATGATATTTCTAAGGTACCATATTTTTTCCTAACACAGTTGGTGAGGGAACAAGAAGAGGGAAAGGAACAAGCATAGATACAACTAAGATCATGGTCTGCCTTCCTTATACACATCAATAGACAGACAGGCTGAGGTACCACAGTATGACCCTCAGGACAGACAGTTCCTCAGTTCCTTGTCCTGAACCATCATGATGTCCATGATGTCTCCAGGCTTGACTTGCCAGCCTTCAGAAGAGGATCAGGTTCTCAGTCCTTCTGTCCTTGAAGGTTAGGGAAAAAAAATCCCCAAAACAACCAACCCAAAAAGTGAACAAAACCCCACAACTAAACCTCCACACTAAAACCCAAAACATTCCTTAAGTACCACAAAAAATATTTTCCAACTATTTGACAATCATCACATATTGTAATTGGCCTCCTAAACTTCCTGGTACCAGAGAAATTTTAAAATGTAATAAGAGCTCTCAACCTCTGATTTTACCCGTTTTGCTTTCCAGACAATTATTTAGAAGCTGAAAAGTGGCTTATAACATATTAGCCTATAAAATTCCTCCTGTTTTGCAGAGACAAGCTTGTAATCTGATCAATGAATCAGAGAGCAAATCACCATAAATAAGTATAGCTATTGTACATTTGCAGTTCTCAGAAACTTAGAATCTTTGCTTTGAGACTGAAAAAAATGCCACCAGTACACTGTACAGTGATATAACAGAAAAAATATCAAAACAATATTTATAAGAAACTTTTTTAGATTAAGGCAGACACTGTTAATAACTAAGGTTCACCTCTTCTGCTTAAAACAATTCCAGCTCATTACTTCCATGATGACAGCCAGTGAGACCAACACCAGTCTAGGAAGGCTTTCAAGTAAGTAACATTTTTTTTTTCAGCTCTTACAAGTAACATTTCATAGAATTATGTTTTGTGCACATTGTTACTTCTTTGCAGACATCAAGGCCCTGATTCCATGACCCAGAATTCTTCAGCAGCAACAGCACTAGTTTAAGGTACTCCCACTATTCAGCCCTATCTTCTCCACATGACTCCCTCCCTCCAGTTGTGCTGGCATGGAGTCCAGCCAGCTGCAGTCTGAATTGAGAAACTGGAAGATAACCCAGGAATTTCACTAAAGCCAGATCAGCTCACTGTGAGGGCCACAATACAGCTGCACAGGTAACTGTGCCAGCACAGCTACAGCATGCAAATCAACAATTTTATTGAATGCTTCATACCAAAGAGCCAAAGAATCTAGTTGTTTACATTTCTGAAAAACTTTTAAACTCTTCTGCCTCATCCTATGCATATTCACAAGTCAGAGATTTTATTTATAAAATAAAATAAAATCTATCCTTAATTCTGATTTTAAGAAATAAATACATCATCATCCAAAGACTGAATAAACTTCTGAAGTTACTTTTAAAGATCAATTAAACCATTGATAAGGAAATGCTAATACTGGAAATAACATTCTTAAAAGACCACAAATTTTGCTCACAGGAAAGCATTTATCCAGACAATATTCCCTGGGAGAAGCAGCACTCCACTGGATTAAATCCCCTTTGCTTTATCACAGTGAAGAAATTTAGAGACTGTTAATATTTAGAAGCCACAGACAAGTTTGTAAGAAGAGACACCGAAGTAGCTTGCCACAAAAACCCATGCATACACCACAAATCACAAAAATGGCACTGTGTTGTGTTGAAGCACTAGGAAAAGGTGTCAAGTGCACACTGCCCAGACCTGACCTCTCCACATGCCTTGGATAAGCAGTGAGTAAGAACAGATCCATGGCATGCTCTTACAGAGAATGCAGAGCTTGCAGATAAGGTCTGTAAATGTTTCAGTCAGAAGCTGCAATAGGACCCGCTGCTCAGGGCAAGGCTCAGCGCTGCATTTCCAAAGGAAGTGCTTTGCTCCCTATTATCATAAGGGCAAAGGGAGAGCGAGGGGCAAGGGAAGGCTGGCTCGTCCCGGCCAGATAGCTCTATCTGAAAACCTTCCAAAGTGAGAACAATTTATTAACTTCAGCAAAAAACAGATCATTTCCCCAAACCAGCACAAACAGAAAGAGAACACCAGGTGCCCAGAAAAGTCATAATCTGCTAGAATCACCAGTAGTGATGCCACCCTACCAATAGTTCATGCCAGAATGGCTCTAATCCCTTTCCCCAGGAGAGGCTCTGAGCAGCGTGGCACATTTTGGAGCTCACAGGTCAGATGAAGCCTCTGGGTGCTCAGTCAGAGGGGAGCATTGCTCTGCAGGCCAGAGGCACCCACATTGAAAGACTCTAGCTCTAAACACCCTGACAGCTGACTAAAGAAATGCAGCAAAAGGCTCTTTAAACACAGTGACAAGTTAATCACTAAATTCCCCATCAAAATATTTCTCAAGAGATCCTATCCTGATTTTCCATTCCTTATGGAAGAGTAGCAAGGTCACTGCGCTAGTCTCAGTGTTCTCTTTAAAGCTTTAGAAGGCAAGAAAGAAAGAGAAAATTCAACAGTCTTCTTGGATGTGGGATTAGGGTTTAAATTAGGGTTTCAGGGTCACAGTACAGTACATAGATGGAAATGCATTAGAGTCCAACACCATCACTGCAGGGGACAGGAGTCTGACACATAAGGGGGAATACAAAATTGGATTCTCACTCACAGGTGACCTGCTGTTGGCACTGAAAGAGCTTTTAATTGCTCAGAACACACTATTGGGGGGGAGTCCCACCACAGAGCTGGGTAAAGCAGACTCACAGAACTCAAGCCATGCCAGAGTTTGTTAAAAGGAGGATTTTGGCTGCCAGCAACAAGCTCTGGCTTTGCAACAAAAGTAAACTAAACTAACACCTCCATCAGCTCAGCATGCTGAAAAAAAGCAGCTGTCCTGTGCTTGCCACCAAGCTCCCCACCAGCCCCGTTCCAGATTGCATCCATGGAGCTTTAGTGCTGAACTAAACAGCTTGACAGAAAGTGTACAACTGTAGTTCACTTTCAACAATGAACAACCAATTCCCCACAAAAAAAAGAAGCCAACAACAACAAAAAAAAACCTCACCAAAAATGGCCCAGTAAAACCCACACCCCTCACTCTGTAAAATATTACTATTACCAAACAAAACGTCGAGTCACTTGTTAGCTGAAGAGTTTTTCAGGCTTTTAGGTTTTTTTGTGGTGTGGGGGTTTTTAATTTGTTATTTTGAATTTTTTTGTTTTGTTTTTTTGGAAGTTTTAAAAATTTCTTTTTTATTTTGTTTCTTTGGAAGTTTTAAAAATTTCTTTTTTATTTTGTTTCTTTTTTTTTTTTTTTGGGGGGGGGGGGTGGGGGGGACATGGGAAGAGGGGAGGGTTATTGTTGTTTTGGTTTAAAAACAGCTCCCAAACATTGTCACATCTTTTTGCAGACTGGTTTTTTTTTTTGGACTGTTTAAGTCTTTGCTCCCACATCTCTGCTTTTCATTTTGCAACAATTAAAACATGCTTAAAACAAAAAATCAATGGCCCAACAATCTCCATATTAGTAATGAGTTGAATGCTTGCTGGGTTCCAATCCTAAGAAGAAAAAAACCTCCTAACCATTCTACCCAAAACATCTAAGTGCAGCTTTGTTGGTCCTCTAGTTCTCTGCAGAGGGATAACCCCTGCAACTCTCATCCTGGAAAACTCTTTGAATGCCGGTGCAACCACTTACCAGTGCTGAATTTGCTATGCTATGCATTATTAATTCACTGCCCCAGGCCTGAGAAGCAATAGATAAAGGTTTTCTAAGCACATCTGCAGTGAGAAGAGAGAAGGTGAGCTAACAGGAACAATGCAGGTTTCCAGCAGGAGTCTCAGTTCCAGTTTCGATGTCTCCACAACCCAGTTTAATCCACACAATGCACAGAGTGAACAGGATGTTTAGGGAAGCAGATAATATCTGCTTTGGAGACTGTGTACAGTTATTTTCTCACTAGAGATAACTGAATGGATGTCATAGCACCTGGTCTCACATCATAGATAAGCCCCCAGGAGGTACACCCTCACTGTGCTTTCACATGATGATAGGATGATTTAGGGGATGCAGAAATCCCCATAAGCCTGCACAACGGCTTTCTTTTAAGATCAAGCAATTACTTCAACAAAACAGTCTCACGCCTTCCCCAAGCCTACAGGAATACACAGTACATTCCATTTAGTCATTTGATAAAACCCAAAAACCCAAAAATCATACCCTAAAATCTCTACTTTCAAGGTATCTTTCTCCTTCTACCCCAGCTTCCAGCATTTCAGCTGGGTTTCCTAAAGAAATTAATTATATGTAATTACAGAGTATTATTGTAGTGGATTTTGAACCTTTTAGGCAGCAAGAAGTTTGACCATTATAAGTACATTAGAAAATATTAAACTATCACAACTTTCACAACACAGGGACAAGGAAGCCCCCTTCTCATACTCCCTCCAAAGTTAGGGATTTCTCATCAGAAAGGTTTTCAGTTACTCATACCTTATTAGTCAGAAGGAAGCCTGGAGGCATCAGAGCAGGTTATAATGTCCTCTTCTTATGGAGCTCTCTACTCACATCCTGTTCCTATGCTCAGGTCAGCCCTAAAGACCAGCTAGTAAACTTTCTTTCAGCAACTCCCTCTCACCCTTTAATAATTTCAGGCTGATTGCCAGTAGCCTTTCTGTGGTCACACCAGAGCAATTGCAGCTCCCAACATGTGCAGAAGCAGGTGCAGATGCTGCTAGACTCAATTACAGTATCAATGAGTCAGTGAATAGCTGGGGATCTACTTGCATTTTCAAAAAAAAAAAAAAAAGTTTAATACTTAAAAGTTTTTTTTCCTAGACAACAGTTTTGTTGCACAATTATACAGCCTTATCTCCCACCCACTGAATTTGATGAAAAAGCTACCTTTGCATGTACAAGTAGCTTTACTAAGACAATGTAAGAGGAAGTAATTTGGCTTACAATTTCTCTAACAGGAATATCTGGACTGTGAAATGTAGTGTTCATGGTAAATAAAACGTTTCATTGCACTTTGTAAAATAGATGTTATTTAATATCCTGGTCTTTGTACTTTCCTTCTACAAAGAGCGTTGCCTTTGACCAACACCTAGAAACACTGGGATGGGTTTGCTAAGGCAAAGGACTACATGAGGCTCTCACCTGCCACAGATTGACACAGATTTCAAATGGCAGACACCTGCATTTTCCAGCAGAGGAGTGGGCATGGATTTAAGGCTATAATTTCAGATATAATATAGACAGTTGGTGTAAAAGGCAGGTGTCTATAATTGAGCTAATCAGTTTATGCATTCTGTAGAGCAGAGAGAGAAACAAGCCACAGCACAGGGTGATTTATCTGACCTCCCTCAGTGCTCCTGAACTAATATGAATCACACCCTAGACAAACATGTTTCTTTCCATTAATTGTAAAAAGAACTAGAGATGCCTGAATTGAAAAAGAATGCCTCATTTTTATAGCTCTAATATTAAGTGTGTTGAATCCTGACTGCTGTGCCTGTGTTATTCTAAAAACACACAGCACTTCTTCTGCAAGGTAAGCTTCCTACAGGTAAATAAGAGAAAGAAATCAGGTTGAGTGGAAGAATACTCTAAAATTGACCCTAAGTTATTGAAGTGAGTAAGGATTTTCCAATACAAAGTAGATAATTATGGCCCTGCCACTGAAAGTGGGATTTGAATAGAAGGAGAAAAAAAGAAAGTGATGGGGTTTTTTTCAACTCTAAAAGTTTTGTACCCTTTATAAAATTGGCTGGGCAAAGAAAGACTGAAGAGTATGTCTAGTCTTCTGAGCAGACCAATGCTCCTTGGTGAGGAACAGTGCTTTGTGCAGGCATGTATGTGCAGATGAAATGAATGCAAAGGAAGGATAAAGTATTGCAGATTCAAACAGTTGGATCCTTTACCCCCTGTGCAGAGGCTTAAGTGCATCCATAAGGAAAGAGCCAGAAGTGATTTAGGTCAGACTAAAGCTATCATTAATACAGGATTTCTGTACTAGTTCTGCCTTTAAGAACAAATAGACATCTATGCAAGATAATGTACCCAGGCAAGCTACGCCCTTAGTAAGCCTCAGGATAATTTCAGGGTTATCAAAATTCCAGCAAACATCAAAAGATTCAATACTTCTATTGAGACTAGAGCCTGCTCCATTTTTTTTTATTGTTTAGAAATTGCCTGGAGATTTTACAAGCATGGGGTTTTTTCCCCACAAGGTGGAGAAAAACCTGCATTTGATTTACTTCAACATCACCACTGTAAATGTATTTTCTTAAGGAGAGGACTTGAAATTATTAATTTAAAAAAAACAAAGGAAAAGAATGTTCATCTTTCTGTCCTCTGTATATGCTCAGTTTTACAACTGTTGCTGCACAGAAATAGCTCTACTGACACTGATGAGAGAATTTCACGTGCAGTGAGTGAGCTCTGCAAGTTTGTATGATGTGTGTAGGCCTGATTTGCAAATGCTAACTATTGTGACTTCAGAAAAAAAATTTCAAAGGTTTCCATTTGGAGCTGCAAGTTCAAACCATTTCATTTCATAAACAAAACAAACTTTGAGGTAGAAGAAGCAGCAAAACACAAACTTCTTTTTTGTTTATTTACATTCTCCTCTAATATATATATATTTTTATTTAATGTGGTAAAAGGCAAAATGAATACTCTGTGCCAAGTTTCAGATACCTAGAAAATTCCAAGGCTCTATTATGTTATTAGGCTTCTGAAATAAGGATTTATATTTATAAAAAAAGTGCTGACACAACCTGAAATCTGAGCAGTGGTAATGCTACCACCAAGAGCATGGTTCCCATGCAATGTGAATAGCCCAGATTACCTTAGCCTAATAAAATGAAAGATTTTAAACAGAGCAAATAATTTCCAAGAATCATATTTCTTGATTCACAGTCACATTTGGGTTTAAAAGATGGGAAAACGTGAATCTATTTATATATTCTCAAGTTACACCCACAAAACAGGATCCCAGAGAAATTCTCACAAACAAGGTTTGCAAGAATACAGAAGTGTGTGTAGGTAGATGTGGGTGACTGGATGGATTATGTATATAATCAACATGTAATGCTCTGTTATACTGAAAATAATAAATTGTTGTGAAGGGGTAAGGGTGGAAAGTGCATTTTACATGGATTATCTGCCCTAGTTCCTGTTCTTATTTTTGGAAAGCAATCAGCTCTTCGTGAGAACTCGGCACCATGCTGAGCCACCCTGGGGCTTTTCATGGCCCAGCCCTTCACTTTGCATTATCATCTGTTAGCAGCCACATCCTGTGCAGACTGATTCATTACAGCCAAGAAAGGCTGCGTGAACAGGAGACCCTCTGAACCCTGAGGTTTAAATCACACTAACATACTTCTCTCAGTGCACTATATAAAATAAAGCTACTTTTTCAAAGGCATTGCCACTCATTTTTGTAATCATTCCACATAAAAGCTTATTTTAAGACAATATGTTATTTTAACTCAAGATCCTTGTATTCACTGTTACTTGAAAACACTCATATGCCTGATTTGGAAGACCATATGCTCATCCCAGTTTAATTTAGACATAAAACCAAATAATTTTGACCACTTTTGCTTAATAGCTATGGTCAAACTGAAACAAAAATCAGGTAATCATAAACTGATACAGTTTATGAATATTTATTCATTGATGTATATGAAGTACATTATTATTTTCAACAATGGTAATATTTTTGTTTTCTGTGAAGCTGAAGTGCATGCAGAGATAATCCAGTATGTTGAACTCATATTTTTAAACTCTAAAATACATTACTTTTGAAACAGTATGATTTCCTGATGCATAATTATTGAACACAAATATGTTGCAAGTCAATTGAAAAATCTGAATTAGTGTCACAGTTTATTACTTTCCATTTCACTATCTTTCTAAATGTCCTAATATCTCACAATAGTTTTAAGCATGAATTTAAATGTAAGAGCAACTATGAGATTCCTATTTTACACATAGATGAAGAAGGAACTTCAGAGATAAGATGACCAATGAATAGTGGCTGGGCTGGATGTACTAATCTTCAGTCTTAAACTTTCAGTTTCCTGCATTAACTCTGGGACTTTAAATTACATTCTTTGATGTATCTGTTTTAAAGTTGTAATGTACACCTGAGTATTTGTACAGAATTTTTTCTGTCTCTTCTCATGATTACAGCAATAGCAGGACATAAGCAAACTCTGTATATAAGCCAGTTCTATGACAGAATGGCAGAAACACAATTGCTGAACCACGCAGAAACACAGTTTGCTGGTACCAGTACTACCACAGCAAGCAGTGAGGGATGTGTATTGATGTGGCAATAGGAGAGCTGTCAGAAAGCATCAGTGTGGGCGCAGTCCATGAATCCCATTTGTCTCCTCTGTAACATGACTGATCACAGCTAAATTACAGTGACTTTAAATGTACAAGTCAAATTTCTAAGCTAATTAAAATCAGGGAGGTTAGTACTTTTAAGGTTAGCACATTTCAGCTCCTATACAACATACAGCATAATAAAGAACAATGGGATATATATATATATATATATATATATATATATATATATATATATATATGTTTTAAATAGAAATTCATTGGCTGGAGTTCAAGGGAAACAGTGCTACTAATAAACTGCAGATTGCCATTTTACTGTATCCCTTATAACGGGAACCAAATGGGCATAAACTGTGTCTGCAGAGATATGGATATGTTTCCCAAAGAATCAAGGTTCTATTAGAAACTAAATTGACTCACAGAAACACCTCAAGACAACATGAAAACATACATCATATATATATATATATATTCAGAAATACTGTGGAGACTTTACACATTTTGTCTGCAATCTGTTGAAGAGACCTTAGAGGTCATCATGCACCTGGTCTCAAGAGAACAGCAGCCCATGCTTCAACAGCATACAATAATGCTAAGATCAGCATAGTTCAGCTAATGTTAGAAACAAGAGGATATTTTTAGAAAATTTCCCTCTTTAAGGTCATCTTCATCCTGTTAAGCCTACTTTACAAAAAGACTGGTTTCACCTAACCAAGTCACTAAAGCACATGTGAACACTCTTTCCTGATCCTCTCCATTCACAAACTGATAATTTTGACACCCAATTAATTGATGTTCTAATATAAAAAGTACCTTTCAAAACTTTCAAGGCAAACGACACTGAAACAGGAAAGGGATGAAAATGTTATGCTCCAAAGGAAATCATCCTAAATTATCATTCGTAAACTGGTAACAGAAGATAAGTGGTTACAGGGTTGGTGGTACCTCTGGACTACA
Organism: Chloebia gouldiae; assembly: GCA_003676055.1. Classification (NCBI taxonomy): domain Eukaryota; kingdom Metazoa; phylum Chordata; class Aves; order Passeriformes; family Passeridae; genus Chloebia; species Chloebia gouldiae. The sequence continues at coordinate 25,764,791 of QUSF01000003.1, read as the reverse complement.
GGTAGGGCCTGAGGTATCAGGCTTCACACCTTTACTTTGTCTGACCTAAATTCTACCATTCTGGTATTTTTAGAAAGAACCTTGAGATACAGCAGCTTGTGAGCCAGCCAGGAGCCCTCAGCACATTCAACAAGGCTCAATAACCCTGCTAACTTTCTCTTTTGTCAGTTGAGATTAATGCAGTGATTAGGTGACCTTCTTAAATGAGGTATTGTTTCATTTCAGCAATAGGAAAACTACAGTGTATAAAATAATAAAGATTTTGAACCAATTAAGCAGTCTAAAATCATATCTATTTCCCTAGGGTTCAATGTATCTTGAAAAGCTAGGAAAACCCAACAGTTTCAAATCCTCTCTCCCTTCACACACCCCACAGCCAACAACTGTACTTGACCTTCTCCTTTCTAACTATTCTGTCATCTTTAGCTCTTAATTCTAGTGGAGCAGCTGTGTAAATATAGCCGGAACTGAGAAACCATAATCTTCAAAGCTCAGGGATTATTCTCTCTTACTTTCCTGAGCTTTTTGCAAGCAGGTATTTAGCCTGGAAGTATTGTCTAGCCTCCCTGCTTACTTTTTTTGCCTTAGATTTTGGGTTTGCCTTTGCATAAAATCAGTGTGTGACTACTCAGTCCCATGGGGAGAAGACAGGCAGCATCACCCACTCACCCAGAGGCCCTGGCCTCACTCCCAGCCAGCACCAATAGAACAGGACACTGGCAGGAGGAAACTTAAGTCCTTCGTTTGCTGTGTGGTTCTTTTGTCAGCTAGGTCTACAAAACTTCAATTTGTCTTCTTTACAGATATGGTTTAAGACGACTGACTAATGGTTTAAAGAAGGGCAAGGTACCAGTTATGTATTGGCCCTTTATTTTGTTCTCAGACAGGCAGGATGGCTGTGGGAGCCCACATGACAGCCCCCAGCATCACCCTGCTGTGAAGCCAAGCTGTGTATTTCCCTTCAGTTTATTCACAAAGCTCTGCAGTCTCATACTGCTCCTAAAAATAATCACAGACTGCAGAGCAGCATGAGGGGCAGGCCTTCACATACCTATGTCAGTCAGAATTAAAAAAAAAAAAAAAAAAAAAAAAAGCTTTCCTCAACCCCAGACTAAACAAACAACACCCTACACATCCCTCCCAGCAGCAACCAAGATTGTTTTGGCTTGGGGACACAAATCTATCAGAGTGGGCTGTAAACTGTGACCCTCTCAAAAGATGAGTCACTCACCAGTAAAGTGAAAACACTGATCCTAAAAGCACTGATTCATGCCTAGATTTCTCTCTCAGAAATTAGGCAGCAATATGAGCACACATTTGCCAGCCTTCATGCACTGCAATCTGACAGCTGACTCACAACTGCATGTTAGGACTAGTGCCCTATATATGGTGGATGCAGGTTGACTATGTTTTACACACTGCCTTACCAAGTTCTTTGTAGCATCAATCTGTAGTATCTAAATCCTCCCTCTATGTCAAGAATGACACATCTCAACAAGTTTCAGCCAGACACTAATTAACACTCTGCTATTAATAAACAAATGATCCAAGATACAGATAACATCCCCCCAAGGAGACAAAACTGCTTCACTCTTCATAAGCTAAAACAAATGAAAAGGTGACAAGACCTTATAGCCTGTTGAATAGCATCAATCCAGATGCAATTTCTTACCTCCTTACAGAAGCAGGTTAAGATAGTCACTTGAAATCTTGAAGAACACAGTGTTCATGTGTAGACCTTAGAGTAAAAAGTATTTTCGATTTGAGATTTCTAACTCTAGCATTGTAACAAAATGACACCTGCTTATTCAGGTACTCTGAAGATTCTCTTACATACCACTATCTAGCCCAGAACTGACAATTCATCATATGGAAAAATGTGATCCACACCTGGCAGGACCGTGCCAGCAGGAACTCAATCAGTTCAGATACTGAATGCTCTCCTGCAATCGTTGTTTTGTTCATAGTTGGAAGACTGTCATAGTAATACAAAACAGTTTCAGAGGTAAAGCTGCATTTGTACACTGCACTCTCAGGATTGTCATTGTAAAATTACAGAAAACAGTTCTAATACAGATAAAGGCATAGCTTGAATTTAAAAATCATCCCCTAGAGTCTTCTACTTCCAAGTCAGTATTAACACAGTAAGAACCATGACATTTTAGAAACACTACTCTCCACCTTCTCTCACTTTTCCCTCCAGAATGGTAGAGTACAGATCTGTCAAGTCTTTGTAATTAAAATAATTCACTGCTGTTTTTATGCATAGAAGAGTTGAGGGAGACTGCCACGAGATAAAACACTAGCACGTTTAATATGCAGAACAAAACAGTTGTTTTTTTCAAGCAGTATGCCTTTTCAACTATTCCCAATAGAAGCCTAATGAGTACTGAAAATGAAGCAATTAGTATTTGGTATCAGTTTGTTTACCTGGTACAAAGAGCCAGCCTGCCATCTCACCTTCCTTAGCCTAGGAGTACATTGCATTCAATAGGAAGGAAAGTATTAGCTAGAATATACCAGTTATACACCAAATTCATAAGACTCAGCATCACTAATATAGCTTTTTCCTCAGGACTAAGAGCAACCTACATTTTGATGTGCCACCAGTTACATAAACAAAAATGAAAATATCAGGGTTTTGAGAGAATAATCTGGTATTTGGGTATTCTGGTTCAAACTTAGCCATTTTCATTTGCAGGCTAAACAGTTTGTCTTGCCTATGCTTGGGTCCTGAAACTAATCAGAAGCTTGCCATATCAACACATTTTATGCATTGCTGTAACATCCCAGGGGAAAATTCACCCAAGGCTTAACTGCAGATGAATCCCTCAGACAGCTTCAGATACACAAGGCTAAAGACATTAAATCAAGTACCACCTGAGAGTACATGTGATATATGCCCAACATTGCCTATTAAGTGTTGCATGTAACACAATATAGGCTCAGCTCTATACAAGATGTTTCAAATCATGCAAGAGGCATCACTTTGGAAAAGACTCACGGCAGCAGGTATTTCTTCCATGAATATAAAGGTATACCATTGATCCAAAGTTTTCAATGAGATACCTCCAATTCCTAACACTGTGACCTTTATAAGCCTCACCATATTTTAAGACTGGTTATTCAACAGAAATACTGTTTTGAGTAACAGCAGAACTATGTGCACAGAGGTTGATAAGAATGTACCACTGCAGCACAACAAGTCAGACACCTTCTCTCTGCAGGCTTGTTTTCAATTGTTTATTGAGGTTTAAGAAGTCATCCACATTTCTATAAATATAGACATTACTTGAGTAAGTGACTTACAATGTCACCAGTGCAGGTACATATATAACCAACATACAAAAGCTCCACTGGAAGCTACTTCAGTTTATTCAAAAAGGACCAAGATGTCATAAAAAAAACCAAACAGCTGTCACTTTCAGTTATCAAAGACACTAAAGTGCATTTTTGGTTATCTCCTGGTCGAACAGCTGCTGGTTAAAAAGCTTGAATTTTTTTTTCAACATAGCTAAATTACATCAATTGACATTCGGTTTGTAGCTGTCATCCTCCTGATACATGGCAGCAGGTAAGAAAAATGTATTACTTTACTGGTTGAGAGGAGGAAATGGATTTCACTAGTTTTTACTTTTTTTTTTCAGTCTGGTATTTCCAACAAAAGTTTAAAGATATTCTAACATTCTGATTAATTTCTACAGCACCACTAAAGTTAGTCTTAAAAATCCAGGCTCTGCTTTAGCCCTTTTAATTGCTCACCAAGTATCTAAAGAGTCACTTGAAGCTCTGTACCAGTAAGAAAAACTACCCTCCCTTTTCTGTCAAGCACTATCCTGCCCAGTTAACACTGTTTGCACACTCTGTAAACAAGAACAGCTTAAAGCATAATTAAAGCAGAACACAGGCCCATCTTGAAAATCTTCTTCCCCCTTTCCCTCCCCCCCGCCCCCGCCCCGGTAGTGTCTAATGTTTGAGTGTATAAAGCATTATTACATTCCTAACCACAAAATACTGTAAGAGTCACAACAGAAAAGCATACGTTGAAAGTGACATAGCAATACCGCTTTAATAAAATGGGGTATTTTGGGGAGATACAAGATGTGCTCCGCTAATTTTAACTCCATCTTTACCTCATTATAGGTATGTTCTATTGCCAGGAATGTGACCAATAGGGCAAAGAATGCTGCACTGGTTAGAACCACAGCACCCATAGTTGTTCTTTATAGCTCCTTTACTGCAATTCATTGACTTTTGATACTAGGAGAACATAGAATTCACCATTCAGAAATAAATTACTAATTTTGAGTAATAGTTTAAACCTGATTAGCACTGTATAATGATGAATGGCTACTTCTAAAAAACAAAAACCTTATATACCAAAAAACATGCTATATGTTGAGAAACCACTTTTTCATGCTCCATCGTGTTGTTTACAGTTTTTACTTGTCAAAGTCTTTCTTTTACCAGTTGAAGAATCCACAGCACTTAAAACTTTCAATGTTTGAACTGAACTTGATTCAATTTCAGAAAGTGCCAAATTAAAAAAACCTACACATGTAGCCAAGCTTCCATAAAAATCCTCAAACAAGGTAAAAAAACCAGCCTCAACGAAATTATGGGTTACTAGCTTCATACATGTTTTTTAAAGCTGTATAATGTTCACCTAAGCACTCCACTTACAAGCGTCGGAAGTTTAAAAACACAGAACACCTTCAATGCAAATTGCTTGCAGAGGGCACCCTCAAACATATGACTACAACACTAAGCAGAAAACCCTCGTTTTATTTGGCTATTTAGACATCCATGTCACATATACCCACCCATCCATTTCCTGATAGCATTACATCATCTATTAGGGCTTCTGAAATAATGCAGAGCCAAAAAACTCAGAAGAGACTAGTTAAAAAAAAAAAAAATTCCACAACTGCACAGCCTTCCTGCACACAGCAAGGTTGTGCAACTGATTGTTCAACGTAACTAAGCTTAACGGCATCCAAACAGGCAGGCCTGGGTTTGGAAGCTGTCTTACGTCAAATTTTGACCATGTAACTACTCTAAAATAGAACGGTCAAAAAAAGAACTCATCTCTTCTTTTTCTGCTGCCTCAACATTTTCCTTCGCTTAATTATCATATCATGTAGTTTCTCCAGTCCCTCTTTAAGTCCGTCTCCAATGATTGCACAGGTAGGCTGCAAATGCCAGGGTGTTGAAGAACTCAGCTCGCTCATTGCTAACATTTTCTCTATTTCAGAAAGGGAGAGGGAGTTCCTCAGGTCCTGCTTGTTAGCAATGATAAGGACAGGCACTCCTTGATTCTCAGATATCCTAGTAATCTTATGTAGTTCTGTTTTGGCCTCCTCCATCCTCTCAACGTCGACAGAGTCCACCACAAACACGATGCCATCGGTGCACCTTGTGTACGACTTCCACAGCGGCCTCAGCTTCTCCTGGCCGCCGACATCCCAGAAGTGGAAAGTGACCGTCTTCGAGTTGCCCAGCGTCACTTTGATTTTCTCCGTATTAAATCCTTTAGTGGGGACAGTGTTGACGAACTCATTGAACTGCAGTCTGTAGAGCACCGTCGTCTTCCCAGCGCAGTCCAGCCCCAGGATGACGATGTGAAAGCTCTGGAAGGAAGGCAGGCTGGAGAGGATCGGCGTCTGGTCCGAGAGTCCATTCCCCATTGCCAGAAGGGAAGGTGACAGCAGGCTGCCACGAGCAGAGGCGGCTCCCGCGGCTGCGCTCGGCTCCTGCCAACGACACAAGCGGCGTTACGGCCCGCTCCGCCGGCGCCGGGCTGCGCGGCCGCGGCTCCGCCGGCGCCCCGACTGCGGGGGCGGCCGCGGGCGGCGCAGCGCGCAACGCCGCACGTCCCCCGCCCC